>JAQQSU010000045.1:0-86981 GCA_028627135.1 Pseudochirops cupreus
TGAACAGGACAGAGTACAGAGTACATCCATCACTGTGGATGCTATGCCTCTTTTAAAGACACATAAAGTTATATTAGTGGTTTTGGCTGCCATATTATAAATATGACTTATTTTGATTCTCCCATATTATAAATATGACTTATGGCCACTAAAAAGTAGCAGAACTAATATTTGAACTCTGGTCTTCTGACTCTGTATCCATCCCTCTTTTTCACTGTGTCACAAAAAAAGTTTAAGGGCTGATGTTTCCCATTAATAAGGGGGAATATTAAATGGGGATAGGTGAAGAGTTACTCAAAATTAGGTGTTGGGAAATACATAAAAGCATAATCAAATGAGATAATATTTGTAAAGCACTTAACACAATGCCGGGCACATAGTGCGCCCTATATAATTACTTTTACCTTCCTTTCCTAAACATATACTAATTAAAATAGCATTCCTAGAATCTTCCCCATGAATTGCTTCCTACAGTCTGACTTGAGTCCTAGTGTGTGGAGCTTCTTCTCTGACTTCTTTGTCCATAATCCCTGCGTGGTTCAGTCATTTCAGTTGTGTCTGATCCTTCATGACCTCATCTTGGCAAAGATACTGGACTGGTTTGTCACTTCCTCCTCCATTTCATTTTGCAGATTAGGAAACTGAGGCAAATAGGGTTGAGTGACTTGCCCAGGGTCACAGGGCTAGTAAGTGTCTGAGGCCAACTTTGAACTCAGGTCTTCCTGTCTCCAAGCCCAGCACTCTGTCCACTGTACCACCTCACTGCCCAATCCCTGTACCTCATACCTATTGCCACTTTGTAGGTTTCTTCTACTTGCTACCAACTAGTGAATTGGAAGTGACCTTAGAGATAACTTCTCAAGTATAATAAGGAGTAGAGCCAGGATTGAACCCAGATCTCCTCTGATTCCAAATTCAGTGCATTTTTAATCCCACCATTCTGCCTTGTCTGTACTAAATTACTAATTACTTGGAGGCTGTGACTCTGTCTTAGAAACCTTTGCATCCCCCACCTCACCTAGCACTATGCCTTGTACATAGCAGGTACCCAATAAATATTTGTTGAATGAAAGAAAATATAGAGAGATTTGTTGAATGTCTGTGCTATTTTCTCCCCACATTCCTTACTTCTGCTGGGCCATGTGTTCATATTCTCAGTCTACATCACTATTTATATCTCCCTATGTGCAAATTCCACTAAAGTGTTGTTCCCTTTCTATTCTGGTGACTCATTAATAATTGATTTTAATTTAGTATTGTCGATCATAAGACTATAGATTTATAACTGGAAAGGACAAGAGACTTGCCTCAGGTCATAGGGTTGGTAAAGTAACATAGCCAAGATTCAAGCCTTTTGACTCCAAGTCAAGTGTCCTTTCCACTGGCCCACGTGGCCTCTCTAGAGTGAAAAGAGCCAGACTCCACATGATCATGTTTCCTCATTTACTTTCTGCTTTGCCAGGGTCAAGAAGCCTTAGCTCCAACAAGTAAGAGATTTGAACTACATCCCAGGGTACTAACAGAGGAGCGGATGTGATTACTGGCTTGCAATCAGTTATCTTCGAAAGGTGAAAGAAATGACAGAAGTGCTGTGGAACTAGAAAAAGGGGAGAGATATCTTAAAAAGAGGAAGAAGGGTGGGTTCTCCAAACTGCAGGCTGGCAAGCTCTACTTTGCTTCTTGAAAAAATTCCAAGACATTATAAAAAGGGATGATTTCTGAGCATTCAGAAAGAGAAACAGTGATTACTAAGAGCCAGCATGGCCTTGTCAAGGACAAATCATGTAATTGATCTCATCCCCTCTTTGGGATAGTATCACTAGATGAGTTGATGAGGGACTGTTGTAGATGTCATATATCCAGATTTCCACGAGACGTTGCACAAATTCTCTCATGACTTCCATCACTTACCACACATCCATTCAGCAGCCAAATCTTGCCATTTCCAACTCTATTGAATCTTTCTTATATGCCTCCCTTCCTCCTCTTCCTTGGACACCAGCTTCGTTCAGGCCCCCATCACCTTCTAATTGGACAATTGCTGTAGCCTCCTAATTGGCCTCCCTGCCTCAAGTCCTCTGTCTTCTAAAAAGCAGATCTGCTCATGTCACTTCCTCATGCAATAAATTCCAGTGACTTTGAGGATCAAAAAGAAATGTCTTTTACATTTGGCGGTATCTCATTTTGCAGAGGCAAACAGAGCCCCAGAGAAGTGACTTGGATATTTTGCAGAGCAGATAGGTTGGAATTAGAGAATTTATCTCATCAAACCTTCTCATTTTATAGCTAAGGAAACTAAGGGCCAAAGAAATGAAATGACTTATTCAAGGTCACACAGTGTTTAGCAGAGTCAGGATCTGAAACCTGAACCCAGGTCCTCTGATTCCAAATCCTGTCCCCATCTAGTGCCATGATAAAGAAGGTTCAGAACTAGAGAGCTCAGGTCTTTCTTGAAGTCACAACACAACCACCCATGCACAATGGTAGCTCACATTTTACCTAGGACCTCACAACTATACTGTAAGGTATGTATTACAGGTTTTATTATCCCCATTTAACAGATGAGGGAAGTGAGCCTCAGACAGGGTAAGTGACTTGCCCCTAGTCACACAGTTGGTATCTGAGGGAGGATTTCCACAAAGGTCTTTGCTGACTCTTAACTTCAATTCTCTCTATCTAATACTACTCTTATCTCTCTGTCTCTGTCTCTGTCTCTGTCTCTCTCTTTTTTTTTTCTTTTTGGAGGGGGGGAAGGCAGGGAAATTGAGGTTAAGTGACTCACCCAAGGTCACACAGCTAGTAAGTGTTAAGTGTCTGAGGCTGGACTTGAACTCAGGTCCTCTTGACTCCAGAGCTAGTGCTCTATTCACTGTGCCAGCTAGAAGCCCCTACTCTTATCTCTCAGAAGTCTTTGGTGTTGGAAGACAGCACTTTCTCAAGACATCATCTTCTTTGTGTGTAGTGTGACCAAAAAGGAAGCATTTTTAGAAATATCTCTCATATTCTGCAGTTGCTTATCATTCATTAATATTGCTCAAGCACACATAGAGTGTGCTTGCTGTGACTCCAAGAAGGCACCATTTGTTTTTTTGCCAAGAGGCAACATGATAGAGTAGAAAAGGATCATTTCAATTCAGTTCAATTCAACCCAATAAATATTTAAGTGCTTACTATGTTCCATGCATGGGTAGCTAGGTGCTGTGATGGATAAAAGTGCTGGGGCTGAAGTCAGGAGGACCCATCTTCACAAGTCCAAATCTGGCCTCACTTACTAGCTGTGTTACTCTGGGCAAGTCACTTCACCCTGTTTGCCTCAGTTTCCTCAGCTGTAAATTGAGCTGGAGAAAGAACTGGTAAACCACTCCAGTGTCTCAGCCAAGAGAATCCCAGATGACACGTCATCTGGGATGAGTAAGACACGACTGAAAAATGATTGAACAACAACAGTGTACCAGGCACTAGGAAAAAGAGGCAAAAGACAATCCCCACCCTTAAAGAGCTTTACAATCTAATGATCTGGAGTTAAAGATTCTGAGTTGAAATCCCACCTCTGATGCTTGCTTCCTGGATTGACTGTGGATAAGTCACTTAATGGGGTTTTTTTTGCTTTTTGGAGGGGGGGCAAGGCAGTTGGGGTTAAGTGTCTCACCCAAGGTCACATGGCTAGTTAAGGATTAAGTGTTTGGGGATGAATTTGAACTCAGTTCCTCCTGACTCCAGGGCTGGTGCTCTATTCATTGCACTACTTAGCAGCCCGTCACTTAATGTTCTTGCCTCTGAGTTTCCTCAACTGTAAGATGAGGCGATTTGATTGGAGAACCTCTGAGGTCCCTTCCAGCTTAGGAACTGTGATATCTCTAGTAACTCCTGCTTATAACCTAGAGATTCACAATCACTCCATCGAACGCTGGAAGGAGCTAGTGGGGCTCCCTGAGTGTGCCAGTGAGATGCTTCTCCCTTGCCTGTGAAGACTTAGATGGCATCTAGAATCCCTTTCAGCCCCAGATCCATGATTCTCTGACTTGTCAGTGGTTTTCAGATTCTTCCTCTTTTTGCCTCAGCTGTTTTTGGCCGTCCCTCTTTTCTTTTTTCCTTCACTCCACCCTTTCCTTTTCCCTTTCCTACATAGCTTCACATTTTGCTTGATCTCATAGCACTTAAAAGTGGAATCAGAGGGAAATCCCCTGAGCTGTTGCCAAGTACAGTTAAGGACTGCCCTGAAAACCCAGTGCCCCAGAGAGAACTCACTGTCGAGGAGACTGGCCCTCACGCCTTAAGTTGAGATGAGTACAGGCATCCAGCTTTGCAGAGTTCCCAAACAGATGGGCATGGGATACCTCTTCCTTGTGCCTGAAATAACAAACAGCCCCTCCGTTACAAAATACTAAACTGTCTGATAATCAGTCATTAGGGGTTCAGTTTTTGGTCACAATTTCCAGCTTTATCTCATTAAGCAGGCTTGTAAAAGTCGGGGGTGGGGTGAGAAACCAAATCCAGAGCTTGCTGTCCAGGCCTGAGCAGGAAGAATAATCTAGATTTTCTTTTGTCTCATTGATCTCACTCCAGCCTGGGAATGAGGTGCTGTGAAACAGGAAGGGAAAGTGGACTTTTAGCCAGGTGCTTTGTACTGCAGGGAAAGCCTAGTAACCTTGAGAGAGTGGTCAGTGGATTTTGCTGAATTTGAAGGGGAAGCTAAGGTGCATAAATAGAGTGCTGGACTTGAAATCAGCAAGGCTTATATTCCTCAGTTCAAATCTGGTATCAGAAACTTACCCTGTACAAGTCACTTAACCCTGGTTACCTCAGTTTCCTCATCTGTAAAATGAACTAGAGAAAGAAATGGGGCATCACTCTAATATCTGCCAAGAAAACCCCAAACGAGTTCATGAAGAGTCGCACACAGCTGAAAAATGACTGAACAACAAATTGCTCTTTGAACAAAAACTGTTTTCCTCCTTAAGGCCTGTGGCAATGGTGATTCTCTCTGTTCTATTTCCCCTTTGTCTTTGTGTGCCCAGGGCATAACATAGTGCCTGGCACATATTAGTCAATTAATAAATGCTTGTTGATTGAGTGACTGGTCCTTGTACTGCAGACATTTATTCTCTCACTAGTCTTAAACTTGAAGGCTTTCCATTAGGACGACCTTTCAGGCATTACATTTCACTGGCATGAATTTATTGACTCAGGGTTACCCTCCACACTACAACGAGGCACCAAAGGAGCATGGTCCTGAAGAGAGAGTGATGGATGGTCCATGGGGCATCCTACGAACCATGAAATACTAGCAGAACCAGATTGTACCATGTCAGGCAGATCCTCTGTGCTATTTATGGAAAGATATGGACAAGATTTAACCAGGATGGAAGGGAGTAGTTGGGCTGTTGTCTGTTTTGGTGTAGGAAATAACCCTATGAATGAGTTATGGATCCACTGAAATCTGGCAGAGGGTATATGGAGGGAGACAACGATTCCAGTTTTCTTTTTGACTCAAAATTCACTACCTTTCCATGGTCCTAATAGAACCATGGACTTGTAAGAGCTGAAAGAGAGCTGATTGTCATTGAACTTTAGAAAGCTCTGAGAGACTAACTTTATATTCATGCCTGTCTCCTTATCATGCTGCCTACACTCTATTATTGTTTCCTCTCTTCTGCAGCCTTGGATTAGGCCCTTTTGTCTCCCAGCTCTGATGAAAAAAAGCTTTTGTCTTATCTTGCCAGGAACCAGCTGGCCATACCACTTCATGGCCCTCTCTACATCATGTGCATTTTCTCCCCTTTTCAGGTACCCCTCTATGTGTTGTCTTCCCCTACTGGAATGTAAGCTTCATGAAGGCAGGTACTGCCTTGATTGCTTGTTTTTGTTTTCTCTAATGCTTAACACTGTGCCTGACACATAGTAGGTGCTTAATGAATGTTCTGCTTATTTGTCTATGCCAGCCCTCTTTTATAGAGAGGACACTGAAGCACATAGGATTCATAGGGTCATAGATTTAGTGCTCAGTGATTAGTATTCATCTTTCTGCTGAATGCACTGTCTTTTGTGAAGGCAAACTAGGTCATCTTTTGACTCATTTCTTACCTAGCCTTAATCACTCAATGGGTATTGCCTCAGACAAACAGACCTGGGAAAGACCTTAGCGTAAAAAGGCCAAGGTCTTCCACTGCACCCAGAGTCATCTCCAGTCGTCCTTGATCTATGTTTTGCCTCTGGATCCAGGTGACTCTGGAGTGAGGAGAGAGTGAGGCTGGTAACTTTGCGCAGCCCTGCCTCACTTAAATCCAATTCACTTACAAGTCAAGACATCACCTTCCTGACGTCATGGTCCTCTTCAAAAATAAAGGACAAAAAACAATGGATTTAGTGCTGGAATGGACCTTAGAGAATGGACTTTAATTACTTAGAGGTAATATAGTCCAACCCATTCATTTTACAGAGAAGAAAATAAAGGCTGATGATTTGCCCAAGCTCAGACAGTTAAGCTGGCAAGAACCAGGACTCAAACCCAAGTCTCTTGGCTACCAGTCCAGAATTATTTCCTCTGACTACATTGCCTCCTGGGACAGGCATCATGCTTCATGACTTGTATCATACCAGTGAGGTTTGTGGCACGGTGGTGTTTTTCTCCATGTCACACCAGACTCCAGAAGGGCCACAAAAGAATGAGTGCTTTCTAGCCCCATGGAGTGGGGGAAGCTAGGAGGAAATGGTATAGGAAAATTCTAGACCAGACAAATTGAAGGATCTTGGTAGTTCTGAAAATTGACTCTCCATGGGCCAGTGTTAAACCATATTTATACTTCCACCAGAAGATATTTTGATTTTGAGAAAGTGAGGTTTACACTTTCTGGATTTAGAGCCAATGACTCATGCAGCCTTTTGGAGACACCTTGAATCCTAAATGACATGAATGAGAGCCAGAGCATGGAGGAGGAAATTTGTAGCCCTTGTTCCTGCTCAGCTGATGCTAGTCTGTACACAAAATGCAGCCCATCTCCTGTGGACAGGGTAAGCTTCTTGCTTTTCTCAAAACATTCTCTGCAGTGGATTTGCATCTTTGGGTAAGGAATCAGGAAGGCAAGCTCTGTGTTTGGATAATTCATTATGTTACCTTCCACTCCTGTGGAAAGAATATGGCCTCTGGAGTTAGAAGATCTAGTTTTAAACCCTTTGTGACCTTGAGCAAGTTGCTTAGGGCCTGCTTCCCTGGGCCTCAGTTTCCTCCACTATAGAATGAGGGGGTAAGATAATAAGGTTACTGAGGTCCCATCCAGCTCTAGACCTGTGGTCCTGCTCATCTGTCAAATGAGTCTAATAAGTGGCTTCACCTACCTTGCAGGGTTGATGTAAGACCTTCTCACTGTGCTGATGTATATGAACATGCCTTGAAGCACTAGGTCTCTTGTCTCCTGATCTAGTATAATCTCCCCCTACAAACTTGCCAAGAGCAAAATCTGTCTTCACCCTTTAATTTGGGCATCCTACATAGTCTTCATCTAAAATTTTAAACATTTGACCTTTATTCTCAAGTAACTGGAGGGGGGCTGTGGAACACCCCTCCCCACTTCCCCACCCTACACCACCAACCAATTTTATGTCTAGAAGACTTTCACTGGGGACCTTTTCATGGACTCTCTAGCTGCTCTTAAGATTCGGTTCTTGTTGAAAACAATGATATCATTGAGTGGGTGGAGCAGGGCCAAGATTACTGCAAGCCATTTTAAGGAGAAACAGGGTCTTTAGGACATCTTTACATCATGGCCTCTTTCCAGCCCTTCTCTCACCAGCTCTGATATGACCCTGCTCTTGCTTCCTTGAAGAAAATTGGCAGCCTCAGCCTTTTTCCCCTCGTACACCCCAGGCTCCTTGGAGAGCAGCTGAGTGGGGCAATGGGCCTTTCAATGGCCACATTATATACCAGAGAGGGTTTCTTTTTTTCCATTGTCCCCTTTCTAGTGATGGGTAAGGGGAGTTATGAAAAAGGGTGGTATCAAAAATGCCAAGGGCAGGGATGAGTTAAGGACAACAAAGGCCTGTGTAGATTTGAAGTATATTTTGGCTTTGGCTACTGATGTTCATTCTGTGAGTTTAGGGGTGGGAGGGCATGTGGGATGTTATAGCAAGGGTCAGATTGGTCTTTTAGAGTTATAGGTGGGTGGAGGGTGGAGGGTGGAATGTGAGAGGTGAAAGATGAGAGCTCCTTGGTCCCTGATCCCCAGTGCCTGTTACTCTGTCTTGTCTCTGCCCCAAGTCTGTGGAGATGGCCTATTATGATTGTGCTGGGGGTGGGGAAAGGTAGTGGTGATCACATAGGTGCTTTGCAACAATTCTGAGAAGGAAGGAAGGAGTGCTGTGCAACACTAGATGGTCTATCTATTAAGCAAACCAGAACTCTATCACTGATTTGATCAGAGAAACAAGGCAGCATTTTACAAAAACAACATTTTTATTCAAAGTTTTGAGTTCCAAATTTTATCCTTCCCTCTCTCCCTCCCTTTCCCCCTCTGAGACAGTAAGCAATCAGATTTAGGTTATACATGTGCAATTATGTAAAACATTTTCCATATTAGTCATTTTGTGCAAGAAGACTTAAATAAAAGGAAAAAAGTGAAAGAAAGAAAGTGAAAAATAGCATGGTTCAGTCTGTATTCAATCAATATCAGTTCTTTCTCTGATGGTGGACAATATCCTTCATCATTAGTTCTTTGGGATCGTCTTGGATCGTTGTATTGCTGGGAATAGCCAAGTCATACACATTGAACAATATTCCTACTACTGTGTACGATGTTCTCCTGGTTCTGTTCGTTTCACTTTGCATCAGTTCATGTCAGTCTTTCTGGATTTTTCTGAAATCATCCTGCTTGTCATTTCTTACTGCACAATAATATTCCATTACAATCATATACCACAGCTTGTTTAGCCATTCCCCAGCCACCACAAAAAGAACTGCTATAAATATTTTTGTACAAATGGGTCCTTTTTTGGGGTGTTTTTGGGATATAGACCTTGCAGTGGTATAGCTGGGTCAAAGGGTATGCATAATATGCACTTTGGGCATAATATCAAATTGCTCTCCAGAATGGTTGGATCAGTTCACAACTCCACAACCAGTGCATTGGTATCCTAGTTTTCCCATGTCCCCTCCAACATTCAACACCATTTGTGTGTGTGTGTGTGTGTGTGTGTGTGTGTGTGTGTGTGTGTGTGTGTAGATCTTTACTGTCCTCAATCTCAGCTCTACAGCTGAGTGACATCCTGGCCACCCAGAAGGGCAGCTGGGTCCCTATTGCCTCTGCAGCCTCATCCCTTCCTGTGCTGTGGCTTCTTTTGTGGGCACCATCAGGGAAGTCCAGTTCACTTAACCCTCTGTTGCATTTTACTCTCCAGTTTTCCGTCTCTCTAGCTTAAGCATAATGTGTTGATTTGTTTGATTATTGTTGTTCACTTGTGTCCAACTCTTCGTGACCCCATTTGGGATTTTCTTGGTAAAGATACTAGAGTGGTTTGTATTTCCTCCTCCAGTTCATTTTACAGATGAGGAAACTGGGGTGAACTGGGCTAAGTGACTTGCCCAGAGTCACACAGCTAGTAAATGTCCGAGGCCAGGTGAGTCTTCCTGACTTCAGGCCTGGTGCTCTATCTACTCCGCTACCTGAGTGCCCATTTTAGCATTAATAAAATAAAATTGGGGACAAAGGGATACGATTTGGGTTCCACAGTTGCCTAGACTCTGAGAAGCACTGGTTAAGGCCAGAAAGAGTAGAAAAAACCTCTGAGAGTTAACTGCTAAAAGGAGGACCTAAGGAAGGCAGAACTCTGCGGAAAGAATCAATGCTGGGGGAAATTAGTTAACAAATCAAGTTTGTGCCTAGTTCTTTTTTCTTGGATTTGGAAGTGATCTCAGAAGCCATATGGTCCAGCTCCCCCAATCTTGAAGATGAGCAAAATGAGGCTGACACTAACCACAGAGTCAGGACTCACCACTAGGTCTTTTGACTCCAAATCCAGAGGTCCTTCCTTGTGGGTACCTCCCTTCTTTTGGGGGCTACCTCTCTCACAAGTACCCTATTCTGCTCTCCTTTGCTTTATGTTGGCTTCTTTCCCATTATCCAGGGCTTCCTACCCCTTGTTCCTTCTGCCTTTCTCCTTCCACCAACTACAATCCATTTTCGCTTGTATCTGACTCATCTCTTCAGGGCACAAGATGCCAGTTAATAGTGGTCTTCTGGAGACAGTTTGATTTTTATTGTCTAGTTCAGAGCAGTGATTCAGGCTGCCTTAGCATATTAGCATACTAGAGCTAGAAGGAATCCTGGATATCATCTAGTCTTTTTCTAAAAGAAGAAACTGAAACCTGAAGAGATAAAACAATTTATCCAGGTTGATAACTCCTAGCAAGTAGAATGTCTGGGTTTTGAACCCACATTCTCTGACCTCAGGTCCAGGCACTGTCACCGTGCCACACTGTCTGGTTGGAGAGATGATGCCGAGCACTGAGAGCACTTTATAATCTGCCCCAAGTGGGTCCATAAATAAGTTGCTTACCCTTTGTGCTGATCAGTCCTTCAGCTTAAGGAATTGCCCACAACGAGTCTGAGGTTAAATAAAGATCATACTGCTGATGGAGTAAACAGGATTAGTGAAAACATCCTATGGTGTATAATGTAGAAACAAAACAAAGAAATCTGGGCTGACAGAAGGGGGACAGAGGCCCTTGTAAGAGTTGAGGGCAGATATAATGGGAAATAGTTTGTGAAAAAAAAGTGTTGACTTAATGCATTGTTTGAAACTTCCTGCATAGAGGAGCTAAGGAAAACATACCTCCTAGGTCTGACTCTTGGCCGGGCTTCTGGGTGGCGCCATTTTCTTTTTCATTATTGTCTTTTCCAGCTCTGGTTCCCTTGAGGTAATGTGACTTTGGTAGGCTGAAAATCTGTGCAACAATTTTAACTTCAAAATGATATTTCTCTGACTTAGGGCCCTTGGACTACTTTGGTTTTAGGGCCGTAGATTTGTTGGTTTGTGCTGGTTCCTGAGAGGTCAGGAATTCCCAGATTCTGATCCTGGAATTTCTATTTGGCCTTGCCACGTCTTTCTTCTTTCCCCTCCAAGATTACTCATAGTAAAGCTCCTTTGAGGAGATTGAGAGGTTTGATGACCTCCCCAAAGCAGCTCTTTCACATTCCCAGGAGAGAGAACCCTGAAGTGTGTCTTTGGTATTCCTTTCCTGCCAGACTTTCAATGTTTTCAAGGAAACCCCTGCCCAGACTTCTCCCTGTAGTAGTCACCTTTTTCTGACCTTTCCAGGTCAGAATTCAATCCATACCCTAGACATTTGCATCCAAAAACTGGGTATGAGGGGTGGCTAGGTTGGCACAGTGAATAGAACACCAGCCCTGGAGTCAGGAGGACCTGAGTTCAAATCTGGCCTCAGATACAACACAAAAACTAGCCATGTGACCTTGGGCAAGTCACTTAACCCCAACTGCCCTACCTTCCCCCCTCCAAAAAGCAAAATAAATAAATAAATAAATGAAAATAAAAATTGGGTATGAGTAGAGGATTTCATTTAAAGCTTGAAGAGACCTTTGAGATCCTTAAGTCATACCCCTTCATTTGACAAATGAGAAAGCTGAGGTCTGGAGAACCTGAGTGATTTGCCTAAGGTCACCAGTAGAGGTGCTGTGTATTTAACTCAAGTCTTCCAATTCTAAGTCTAGTCCTTTTCCCCTCCCGCCATATTGGCTCTCAGGTGATGTGTGTGTTACATGAGAATGCTGGGGTCTTTCTTACCCGTAGGAGTAAATACTGAGTCCCCCAGAGGGGATGTGATTTGCTAAGGCCATGAAAGTAGTAAATTGCAGACCTGAGATCTGATGTTTGGTCTTTTGACTCCAAAGCCAGTGCTTTAGGTCTTGACTCCTTATCTCATTGCTCTTAGTGCTCTTCTCCTCTCCTGGCTTTCAAAAGCCTTAATTAAGAACCTATTTGGCCTATGCAAACGAAAATAATGAGATAGTTCTGCCTCCTAGAACATCCTGACTTAAGAACAGGAAGACCTGTAGAAGGGACTACAAGTTCTATTGGGGTTCTTAAACATTTTTGTGTCATGGACACCTTTGACAGCCCAGTGAAGCCTATGGACCTCTCTTCAGGATGATTATGAATGCATAAAATAAAATAAATCCTGGCTTCAAATCTGGCCTCAGACACTTACTAGCTGTGTGACCCCAGGCAAGTAACTTGACCCTGTTTGCCTCAGTGTCCTCCTCTGTAAAATGAACTAGAGAAGGAAAGGTCAAACCACTCCACTATTTTAGCCAAGAAATCCTCAAATGGGATCGCAAAGAATCAGACATGACTGAAACAACTCAACAACAATAAAATACGTAGGATCACAAAGGAAGTTAATTATTATGAAATATAGTTATCAATTAAAAAAAACAAGTTCTGGGACCCCAGGTTAAGATTTCCTTCTCCTTGTTAAGAGCGTGATTCAAGTCAAGAGGTAATGTAACAACTATCTGAGCCCAGATTTCCCTGAGAAACGTACTTAAAGAAAAAACAAAAACAAAACTGTTAGCTTTTCTCTTCAGTGTTCAGAATGACATAGGACCTTACCATTTGTACATGTTCTATACTCCTCACAGCTCCTCGGCCGGATCACCTTTCACTCTCATAGGAGTCCTTGAGGAGTAAGGTGAAAGTTCCTTGAGGGACAGGGATGGGAAGAGACAGAGGGGCAGATGATATTTGTCTCTGTTTCCCCAGGGGCTGGCTCACAAGCACTTAATAAATCCTTGCAATATTGATCTGAAATGGAATGGAGAAGTTGGCAAAGCTAGGATAATCATTCCTCCCTTGGCAGAAGGTGAGGGCCAGGGAATGAGTGACACGGAGAGACAGGGCTAGAACCCAGGTCCCCTGGCCCCTAGTTGAGTGTCATTTCCAGCTGCAGCCCCTCTGCTTCTGGCTTTAGGGGTTATGCAAAGAAAGAGGTTAAAGTGATCAGGAACACACAAAACACCTTACCAGAAAGTCAGAGGGGTGATGGGGGAGGATATAGGAGAGAGCAGATTGGGGGAAGGGGTATACAGTGGGGTTGCTGTTTTGGGGTGGTGGGTAGGGGAAAGATGGGGAGAAAATTTGTAACTCAAAATCTCATGGAAATGAGTGATGCAAACTAAAAATAAGCAAAAGTTTAAAAAAAAACCCACTAGACAGAAAGTGCAATTGTCCAGGGGGATGTGTTTTGGAATTCCCCAGTGCAATCAGTTAATCAAGCAAACAAGCATATTTTATTAAGCACCTACTATGTGGTAGCTTCTAGGAATACAAAGTCAAAACTGAGAAAGTTCTTGGCCCCAGGGAGCTCACACTCTACCTAGGAAGAGGCAGGAAACAGAAAGGAGGTGACCTACAAGTCTGTGTCTATGGCCTGCCTACTGAAGCCTTCAGGCTTAGTTATCTTAGACTAGGTTCTTTACCTAGGTGGTCGAGGATGGATTTTAGGAGGCCAGAAAACTTGGATGGGAAAAATTACATCTTTATTATTCATTAACCTCTAACTGAAATTGGGCGTTTGCTTCAATTATTTTAAAATGTTATTTAGCTAGACTGCCAAATGAACCTTTAGATCAAGAACTCTTGCCATAGAAGAAGTAGATAAAAATGACTTCCAGGGTCCCCCAGAATTTCTCATGAATATAGGGATTCTTAGGGAGATAGTTACAGAATCTTTCAGGATTCTATGATCTGGAAGAAACCTTAAAAATAATTCCTTTATTGTGAGAAAACTGAGGCGCAGGAAAGTTTTCTGTCCAATAGCTGGAGTGAAAAGGCAGATTTCTTGATTCCCCAAACCTGGCTCATAATTAGAATGATAGTGACAGTGACTTTTACTTCTGTTGAGTCAGTCTGTGAAAAGTTTTATCTTTTAGAGCGGTTTGGAATTGTTTATCAGCTTATCTTCAGAGCTAATCAGGTCTTTGAGTTTATTAGCTCATCAGGCTAAAAAAGGAGGGGGGATGTGAGCTAAAAGAGGAAATGGTGCAAATCTTTTATGGGCCCAGCCTTGTAGTCCAGCTCCTTAGGAAAAGGGGGCTTTGTAGATTAGATACTAAAAGAGCCATCAGTAATATATAGAGACTTCAAAGGGTCTACAGAAGAGCCTTACTGTTTGATGTCCTGTGTCATGGAAAGGAGGGAGTTGTTTTCAGACTGGCTTATGGTTGGGGTGCTTGATGGCAAGAGCTAACACTACTAACTGTATGCTTAAAATTTGCCATCCCACTATGATTTACCCCGTGCTTAAATAAAGAAGCATTTATTCAGCGCTTCCTATGTGTCAGGCACAATGCTAAGTGCTAATATTTGGGGGCTAGTTTATCCCAGCAAGATGCTTTGAGAATAGAGACAATCTTCTAAACATGTCCCAGGCAGATTCAGAGAAATAAAACTATCAACATCCTCAGTAGTGAGTAAGCATGAGGGAACTAGTTAAAGGAAAACAAAAGTTGACCATTGAGAGATATAGCAGGCCATTTCCTCCTCCCCCCCCACCCCCATTTCCTTTTTTATCAGGTCAAATACTTCTGGAAAAAAAAAAGGTGTGTGGGGGGGTGTGGGTGTGTGGGTGTGGGTGTGAGGTGGGGGTGGGGGGAGGAGGTAGAATAATGGGAAGGGGTTAAGGTAGGGTGATTTTCCGGGACACACATTATTCAAGATTGTTTCTTGAAAATTCTAATTCAGTTGAGTGATGAAAGACTAGCTTCCTGTGGATTCCTGCTGAGCCAGCTAATGTAAGGGAGGAGAGTAGAAAAAAAAAGATGGGCTGAGAAGGGGAAGTGTTTCATGACTGGTTCTGCATGCTGTTTTCCTCTTGGAAGCACTGGTGTTGAGAGCAGCCCTGCTAGACCTGGACCCCTGTCAGGAGCTTCTTAATGGTGCATATCTTAGAATCATAGGATTCGGAACTGGAAGGGATTTTAGCAATTATCTCTTCTAAGGTCTTCATTTTACAGATGAAGAAGCTAAAGCTCAGAGGCAGGAAATGAATGCCTTACCTAAAGTCACATAAGTAGTCAGTAGAAAAACTCAAATTCGAACTAAGGTACCCTGGCTGCAAATGTGATCCTCTTTTCCATTGTACCACACACCCTCCTTATTATTCCCATTTTACATCTGAGTAAACCAAGTCACAGAGAAAGAAAGTGATTTGCTTTGGACTGCACAGATATTATTAAGTGGCCCAATCCAAATTTGAATTTAGGTCATGAGATCATTGGTCTTAAGCTGGAGGGAAACCTTAGCTTTAACAGGCTATTCCATAGCCTTTTTTATAGAGGAAGAGACTAAAGAAAGAGAATGTAAGTGACCTGGCTATGGTCTTTTTTGTTGTTGGGGGTGTGTATGTGATTTTTTTTTTGAACCTGAGATTTCATTGGTTTAAGGAACTCCTTTGGAGCAAAGTCCTTCTACTAATTCCCAACAATATCTCTTCTGTAATCATAGTCTTTGGTAGTTGCCTCAGGTACTGAGAAGTTCAGTAACTAGCCTAGTCTCACAACCATGACGTGTCCCAAGAAAGATCTCGACCTGGGACTTCATGATTCCCAGGCTGCTCTACCTAAGGTCCTAAATGTTGTGGAAGAAAGAGTAAAAGGCAAAGGCCCTGGAGCAGAACGTGACTCTAATTTCTATGCCCTGTAATTTGTTGTAATCATTCAATAGCTATTTGGAGCTGCCTGTCTCAGTCTAGTCTTGGGGATGAGGGGTAGGGTGATATGGAGGAGCACAGTAGGAACACATTGTGGGGGAGAGTGGTGGTAGAGGAGCACAGAAAGGACACATTGTGTAGCCATTATAATTCAGGGATGTTTGTTATTTTGGATGGAGCTCTGGTCTGGCTGAGATTCTAGGCAGCCTTACAGTAAATTCCCTTTAGTGTCTGGGTTGTCTCAGTATGGGTTCTACTGGAGATGGTTTGTCTCAGTACCAGTCCTCATTCCTGGGGTGGTCTGTGGCACTTCAGGGCTTTCTTCCTTAGTAGTGCTTGTTGCCAAGGCTATAAGATCAAAGGATCATTTTACAGATGAGGAAACTGAGGCTCAGAAAGGGTAAGTAACTTGCCTAAGGTCCTGTAGAGAGTAATGGATATTGCTTTGGCCTTTCCACTGTCTTTTTTCTTTTATATTTTCCACTTTGGACCCTTGGCAACTTAAATCAATAGTCAGCCAACAATCATTTATTATGTGCTTAATAAGCAGTTGGGATACAAAGAAAAGCAAAGGACATGTCCTGCCCTCAAGAAGCATACTCAATGGGAAAATAACATATAGATAACAAGGTACACACAAGATAAATACAGAGTCACTGTTGTGCAGTCATCTTTTCAGTCATGTCTGACTCTGTGACCCGTCTGGGGTTTTCTTGGCAAAGACACTGGAGTGGTTTGACTTCTCCTCCTTCAAGATGCAGAATGGATTAAGGTAGTCTGAAAGGGGCAGACCAGAGCAGCTGGGGGATCCAGGAAAGGCCTCCTGCAGAAGGTAAGAATCGAGCCGAATCTTTAAGGAAGCCAGAGAAACAGAGGCAGAGGATTGTAGGAATGGAAGACAGCTGCTGCAAAAGCGTATAGATGGGCACTGAAAGTGGAGCAGGGTAGACCGATGAAGCTGGATTATTGAGTACATGGAAGGGAGTAAGGTGTGAGGATGCTGGTGGGGTAAGAAGGGGCTAGGTCAAGGGCTGATTTAGTCAGAGGCCTGTACTTGAGGAATTAGAGGGCCACCTCTGGCTGCAAGGCCACGGCTTCCCCACCCCTGGGCCAGGTTATAAAAGCCTTTAAATACCAAACAGAGATTTGATTCCAGAGGTAATTGGGAGCTGCTGGAACTCACAGAGCAGGGAGGAGACATGTCCAACCTATGCTTTTGATATGGCAGTTCAAGACTTGAGGCAGTGAGACTAGTTAGTAGGTTACTTTCAGTAGTCCCACCAAGAGGTGAGGAGGGTCTGAACTAGGGTGGCGGCTACATGAGTGGCGAGGAGACAAACATGAGAGATGTTTGAAGGTAGAAAAAAGATTTGGCAATGGTTTGGATATACATGGGGTGAGGGAGAATGTGGAATTGAGTAAGACACCAAGGTTAGGACCCTGGGCAACTGGGAGCAAATATTTATGGAGCAAGAGCTTTGTAGCCAGACAGCCTGGAGCAGATGCTGTTGGGGATATGTGTTTCTACCTGGCTCTACTGGCTGGCTATGTTGTTAGCATCAGTTTTTGGGTTTGTTGATCCGAATAAGAACAGTATTTGAACACCTGAAAAGAGATTAGATTGTAGCAGGTGGAAGATAGGAACTTGAGGAACTGGGGGTGGTATTTGAGAGAGAAAGGGTGGCTCTCTCTGGAACATCTTAATTTCATCAAACGATGGTTTTTTTCAGGACCCTTGGGTTCACTTATGTTTATATTGGGTATCATAGCTACCAGAGCTTACTTCACAGCTTTCTGCCCCTATGAAGTAGATAGTATAAATATCCCATTTTATAGGTGATAACACTGAGACCCAGAGAGATGAATTGACTTAACTCCATAGTTTGTATATTTCACTCTGAATTTGAACCCAGATCTCCTGATTCCAAGTCTAAAATTCATTCCACTGCTATAAATTCTTGCAGAACAGCTGTTTTGAATGCCAGTATATTTATATAACTAAAGGTACATTCCCTAAGGGCCAATTCAAAGCTTTGCTGAAGGCCCTGTAAAAGGACCATTAATCTGTGAACTATTAACCAGTCATCCTGACTTTTGTTTTGCCACTTGACTCTGATGACTGTGTAAGAGAAAGTAAGGCCAACTACTTTGTGCAGTTCTGCCTCACTTAAATCTAATTCACGTGCAAGTCAAGACATCAACCCATGATATCATTGGTCCTCTTCAAAAACAAATGACAAACAACAACAACAACCTATAATCTATTAAACAGTCTGGGCTTAACAGAGAGCAGAGAAAAACACTGCTTATCGGCACACTGGCTAACTGCCTGGGGCCACCTCTCTTACATGAAAGTCTGCCAAAGTAGCTTGTATATGATCTCCTCAATGTGGATTCTCTCTCCACTGGCATAGATCACATGTCTACACCCACTCATCATATGTAATTCTTATCCGTAATTCTCAAATGTATATGCCCAATGTGCCAGAGGCCTTCCTCTGGATCCTTTAATATTTCATGGGCGTCTTCTTTTCCAGTTATATTTTTCTTTAATAAATTGTCTCTTACATTGCTCCTGGGTCCCAGTGATGGATAGTGTGTGCTATCAAAGGACTAGCCTAGCTAGCGCAGGAAGCCTTATCACCAGGAAGTTGGCCTGAAGGTGATAAATTCTCTGGCCATGGCAACCCATGAAACAAGAATAAGCTAGAGAATTCTAAAAGCTGAGAGTAAATTCTCTGAAATACACATTTGCTGTGTGTATGATGGGCACCTTCATTTGCTGTGCCTAATTAGGACTTATTGAGAGACTTATTGATGTCAGAGAAAGAGTGCTGGATTTGGCTACAGGAGATGTGGGTTCAAACTCCAGTACACATACCAGCTCTTTGACAATGACCAAGTCATTTCTTTCCTCTGAGACTGTTTTTTCTTCTGTAAAATATAGATTATAATACCTGTACTACCTACCTCAGAGAGACATTGTAAAGGAAGCACTTTGCAAAATTTAAAGTAATATGTAAATGGGAACTGATCATTAGTATTAGAACTCTGTAGGGAGTGGTACTACATCTGTTGGACATGCCATTCGATTCAGCATGTATTTATGTTACTTCTTTGTACCAAGAACTGTGCCAGGAGGTAGTGATAAAAAGACAAAAATGAAATTAATACTGGTCCTCAAAAAGCTTATAGTCTACTGGTGATGGGGAAGGAGGGAGAGAGGGATAGACAACATGGGCACAGTACATATAAGAAGATTCACAATATTTTCCAAATAATGTCAAAGTAATTTGGGGAGTAGAGGGTGGGGTGGGACCTACCAACTGGGACAATCCTGGGGTCTTTTGTAGGATATGACACTTGAACTGAGCCTTGAATCAGGCTCAGGATTTAAAGATGAAAGAGTGAAGGGGGAGAGCATTCTGGCCATGGATGTCTGTTTATGCAAAGGTACAGATCTGGGAGTTAGAATGGATACCAGCAGGTCTGTCATCCTGGACTCTTCATTATCTCTCACCTCCCCATAGCTAGTGTTGGAAGGCCTGTAGAATTTGCCTTAGCAACATTTCTCCAATACCACTCCCCCTTCTCTCCTCTGACAGTGTCACACTCTGGTCCAGATCCTCATCACCTCACACCTGGACTGTTGCAGTAGCTGCTGGTGGGTCTGCCTGCCTCAAGTCTCCCCCCACTCCAATCTATCCTCTGTTCATTCACTAAAGTGATTTTACTAAAGTGCAGGTCCTGCCATGTCACACTCCCTACTCCCTGTCACCTCCAGGATCAAATACATACTGTTCAGATTGGTATTCAAAGTTCTTCCTAACCTTTCCCCCTCCTCCCTTATACCGTACTCCCCAAGACACACTCTTCTATCCAGTGACACCAGCCTCCTGGCTGTTCTATGAACAAGACTCCCTATCTCAGTTCTAGGCATTTTCTCTGTCTGTCCCCCATGCCTGGACTGCTCTTCCTCCTGTGCTCAGACTACTAGCCATCTGGGCTTCCATCTTTTAGAGGAAACCTTACCTAACCTTTCTTAAGTCTAGTGCCTTCCCTCTGTTAATTATTTCCCATTTATCTTTTACATAGCTTGCTTTGTATATATTTGTTTATATGTCTTTCTTGTTAGATTGTAAGCACCTTGAGAGCAGAGGCTGTCTTTTTCCTCTTTTTCGTATCCTCAGTACCTAGCACAGTGCTGACGAATAGTAGACATTTTAATAAATGTGTGAAGGGGAAGAGATGTGAGAAAATGCTGGAAGAAAAAGTTGGAGTTAGATTGTGCAGGGCTTTTTAAAAACAGAATTTTTATTTTATCCTAGAGGTAAGGATAATAAGGAGCTCCTGAAGGTTCTTCAACAGGAGAGTGATACGGTCAGATCTCTGATTTAGGAAAATCAGTCTGGTGGCAAACTAGAGAGAAAGAAACCTGAGGCAAGCAGAGCAGTTAGGAGGGTATTGCAGTAGTCTATGCAGGAGATGAGAATAGCCTGAAGTATGACTGTCATTGTGGTGGAGAAGGCGGGGCAACTGGTAGAGATGTTCTGAAAGAATAAATGAAGAAAAAGCTAAGCACTTAACACATGTCCAGTACTATATAAAATGTTTTAGAGAGAGAATTAACAAGACTTGGTAACTTCCTGGATGTGTAAGGTACAGAGAGAAGGAGGAACTGAGTCTGACTCTAAGGTTTCAAGCCTGAAGTGACTGGAAGGATGGTGGGGTTTTCAAAGAAACATAGAAGGAAGAAGGAAGTAGGAAGTGTGAGTTTAGGGGAAAAGAGAATGAGTAGGGCTTTGGCCATGTTGAGTTTGAATTGCTTATGGGTCTTCCAGGTGGAGATGTTCAGCAGGCAGGAGAGAGATGAGGGCTGGATATGTAAACGTGGGAAGTCACCTGCAAGGACTTGGGAGAGGATTAGAGAGATTCGAACATGGTAGAAACACTTCCCACTGAACCAAGAGCTTCTACCCACAAATGGTTCTTGTGTTATGCTTTATATTTAATCTCCTTGCTGGCTTTTATTTTCTGGCCAAAGTCTAGAAGCAGAAGGGGGGTGGAATGTGACAAGAGAGACCATTCTTAAGCATCTTGTTCCATCTGGCCACAAAGAAGGGAATGGGGGTGGGAAGGGTGGGAGGGAGACCAGGAATCTTGGCTTGGAAATACTGTCTCTTCAGAAGTTCTGGTCACTGCTGTGGATTCCTTAGGTTCCCAAGCTGTATCTAACATCCAGCTTCTCATGGCATCCCCAGAGAAGAATCCCCGGCCCTCTTATTGTGGTCTTACTAGAAGGTTAATGGGCTGGTGGGAAGGTATATTTGCTATATGGGTCATCTTTGGGTGCTTTTGCATTACTGGGGGCCTTTTAGATCCTGAGGGATTGGAAGTGCTGTCTGCAATCTATTTATATTTCCTGTTTTCTCCCACGTTGGGAAGCTATCTAGTGATTAACCAATTAGTCTACAAGCAGTTTTAAGTGCCTACTATGTGTTGGATACTTTGCCAGGTACTAGGGATACGAAGTCTTCACCATCAAGGAAATTATCAGGGGAGAACACATATACAAATCAGCAAGCACAAAATAAATATGAAGTCCATTTTGACAAGGAGGGCGCCGTTAGCCGGAGGGGTCAGGAAAGGCCTCATTTGTGTATCGCATCCTTTCTGGGCTCTCTCATTTTTTCAGATCCCCCTGGACAACTGGCTAAGTCACCTAGAAGTCCATGAGTGTTGTTCCCAGAGTTTTAGAGGTAACCCTGGAGGGAGGTTTCTTTTACTGTCATCCACAAGCCCTGACAATGTGCATTCTGCCGTATTGATCAACCAATTGACAACAGTTAGCTTTTACAAAAGGGATCTTTGCTGAGAACATTTAGCAAGGATAGAAGCCACAAAACTCTTCCCAAACCAGAAGTTCCCTCTCTGCTCTGCATACGTGTGGTGGCAGGGGAGAGTGGATTCAGAGACAATGAGGCGCGCATATAGAGAACACTCGGGGCGAGGGGTACCTTTTTTCCTTCATGCAGTTACCACCAATTTTGTTTTGAGGCGAGTTTTCAGCAGTGGACAACTTGCTCCTCTTGTTCAGCTGGGCTGGCTCTTTGCAGCGTCTTCACCGATGAGTCAGTCCACAGCTGGGCGGGGTCAAGTAGTTTGCTTGGCTGCAGAGTTGGTTCCTCACTGGACTTGGTTGCTGCTGCCACCGCCACCAAGAGCCCTGGTTGCTAGTTAGACCTCCCATGCCTTAATGAATCTCCTCGTCTCACCATTCACCTGGATACTCCCATTTCAGAATACCTAAGATCGAGAAAGAATAAGCCCTAAAGAAACAGACACTCTTGTGTTCACAGACACGGGGTGGCTGGGTGGGAGACAGGGTACCACTGTCTCTCTCCAAACCCGGCAGCTCACAGTGATTCTTGCCTCATTAGATACCAGGAAGGAAAAGCACAAAAATGACCTGAGAGGTAGGCATAGTGATCCTTTTGTATGCATACTCAGTTCCAGTTCCATACTAGAATACTCAGGTAGTTAAATATGGCTGGAGGAAAGGGAGAGAGCATCTTTGGTGGGCAAAACCCTTGTTATCTTTATGGCTGGAGAGGGATTACCTAGAGGGGCTCATGAAGGTTAACCTAGACCTGGGGGACTCTAATTAAACGTTAGGTTAGAAAGTTTAAGTACCATAATAGGAATTAAAGTTGAAAAGGACCTCAGGGAACATCTAGTCCAACTTCCTAGATTTTTCTGATGTGGAAAATGAGGCCCAGAGAGGCACACAGTAGGTACTCAACTGTTTATCGAATTGAATGAAAGAACTCATGACTACTGAAATAAGTGGGTGGAATATTGGATGGAGTGCTAAGCATGGAGTCAGGAACACTTGAGCTGAAATCCTGCTTCAGACACCTACTACCTTTCTGAGCCTCAATTTCCTCATCTGTAAAATTATAATTAAAAATAACACCTACTTCATATTGTGAAATAATGCATGCAAATAATGGTATATAAATAACTTTGCTGATCTTACAGTGCAATATCTGTGTTAGCTATTACTTTTAAAGCCCAAGGTTATGCTAACAGCAATTAGCACAGCCTGGATTGGGGCTTAGATACTCTGATTCCCAATCCCCTGTATTTTCCCATATACCACATTGTATCTGGACTTCATACTTTCTTTTATATTCAGTTAAGCCCTTATCCTGGTTGATGGTTTCTGACTGTGTCATTCATTTCTTCCAATATTTAATCTACTTCCCAAGTGAAAGGAAATCTTGTTCCGTCTCCTTTAATGGGTCTTTTTTCTTTGACTTTCATAGAAAGTACAAATGACTGCTTTCTCCATGTCTCTTTCTGGGAGCCTCTGCCACATCACATACCGGCCATCCCTGGGAATGTAGAATTAACTGCTAATACTCTGTTTCCCTCCTCATTTCTCAGGCTCTTTGTGTCCGACAGGATCCTTGAAGGGAGCTGCGGTCTATCTGGGTCTGGTGTAAAAGCATTTTCCAGCCAGAAAAGGCCAGAGAAGGCAACTTGTGCTTTTCAAGCCCTTTAGAAGTATCCTTAAAGCGATGTTGCTACTCCTTTCCAAACCCTTTTGAAATGAAATCTTAGAACTACCCTGATAGGAGATAAGCCCCATCATGTTCTTTTTAAGTTTTGGCTTATTTTTACCACTGCTGAAAAGCTGATCTAAGAATTTAGTTCCATTTAGCAGAAATTTCTTGTTTCCTATGGGGTAGAGCATGGTTTTAGGCACTGAGGATACTCTAAGGTTTTTAATGCTTAGCTCTTTTTCCCTTGTATCAGAGTTATTTGGTTATTATAAAGGAAGGGAAAGGGAATAACCATTTACATGATGCCTACTATGTGCCAGACACTTTATAAATATGATCTCACTGGATCCTGACAACAACCCTGTGAGGCAGGTGCTATTATTATCACCCCCATTTTACAGATGAGGAAACTGAGGCAGAGGTAAAATGACTTGCCCAAGGTCACACAGCTAGTAAACATCTGAAGCCATATTTGAACTCAGGTCTTCCTGACTTCAGGTCCAGTGCTCTATCCACAGTGTCACCTAGCTTCCTCTTTCCCTTTTTCTGGTCATGCTGTAAGTTTCTCTGGAGCTGGCCTGTGTTGTCTATCTCTTTGTCCCCAGGAGTTAATATATAGCACATTGCTCATAGACGGTGTTTAATGGATGTTTGCTGATTAACTGAATGAATGACACACAGCTAATAACATAATACTTTCCCTTGTAGTTCTCCAGAGGGGAACCTACTTTGAGTATGTTCTGAAAGTGTTTAAGGTCAGCAAATGATATTGCTGAGAAAAATGGCATTCCTATTCTAATGAAGCCCGGTTCTACTTTTGCCATCTACAGGTACCTCTTTGCCCCCAGCTTCACAGAAACCCAGTACTCATCAAGTGGAAGCCGTCAAGTCACACCATTGAAAGCTGAGGTGAGTACTCTCTCTCTCATCCCACAGATTAGTCAGCTGCCAAATCTATTTATTCTTCCTCCACAGCGTGTCTGATGTCAAACACCTTCTCACTAATCTGAATGGCCACCACCTCAATTCAGATCTTCATCACCTCTCCTCTCTTGTAATGTTTTCCTATTTGTCTTAAATCTCTCTGCTCTCCAATTCATTTCCCACCAAATCAGCAATTGCCAAAGTGTCCTCTGACCATATCATTCTTCTACGCAGTAAATTTCAGTGACTTCCTGTTGTCTCTAGGGACAAAGGCAAATACCTCTGATATTTAAAGCTCTTCATAACTTGGCCCCTTCCTCCCTTCCATTCTTCCATATACACATTGCCCTTCCCATGCTCTGCGGTCTGGCCAGACTGTCTGCCATCCTGTTCCTTACACATGATGCTCCAGTTTTTACCTCCATGCCTCCCTCTGCTCTAGTATTCTGGAATGAACTCCCTGCTCACCTCTGCCTCTTATTCTCGATTCCTTCTTCCCTACCTGTTAGTGTCCTCCTTTCCTAGGCCATCTTCGATTTATTTTGTATGTGATCTATCTGTACTTATGTGTGTATATACATTATATTCTATCTATCTTTCTCTCTCTCTCTATCTCTCTGTCTGTCTATCTATCCATCCATCCATCCATCCTATCTATCTGTCTGTCTGTCTGTCTATCTATCTATCTTGTCCTCTGATAGAATGTAAGCTTCTTGAAGGCAAGGGACTATTTCATCTTTGTGTTTGTATCCCCAACACCTAGCAGAGTACAGGTCATACAGTAGGAGCTCAATAAATGTGTGTTGATTGATTGAATACCCCGCAGCTAATGAGGGTCAGAGTCACGATTCAAACCCGTGTTTTCTGACACCAAGTCATAGATCGCATCATAGATTTAGAGTGAGAAGGGAACTTAGGGGCTATCTCACCCAACACCCTCATTTTTTACAGATGGAGAACTATGACACAGATTTGAAGTAATTTCTCTCAGGTCATACAGGTTATAAGTGGTAGAATCAGGTTTGCACCCAGGTCCTGCTACTCCTAAGGCAGTAGTTGCTGTATGCTCCTGTCTCTAATATGCCATATGGCTTCACCAGTGACTGGGGCTTGAGATGCATGGAGATCTGAGTAGAGCTGTCTGTATGTTGTGATTTATGGATCACCAGGAAAGCCCTTAGCTGCCTTAGCTGCTTACACTCTGAAATTCCCTCACTGCTTATTCCTTAGAGTACGGAAAATGTTATTAAGATAAAAATGGTATCTGGGAAGGGTAAAACATTAAGTCATATTAAGGACGAGAACACTGTGGTCAGGAAGCCCTTAGTAAATGTTGAATGAATGGATGAAGTCATTATTGACCATTATCAATTCTTTGGTTTGGAATAGTTTCTCAGATTAGTTCTAGTACAGCAGTCTTCCAGAAAGGATTGGTAAGTTTGGGTAGAAGAAAAAAAGTTCTAGAACCAGGTCTGTGCAGGCCTCCTGATTCCCAGGAAGGAGAGTGGAGGGACACTGAACATAAACTCTATCCTTTCTACAGTTTTGCTGTGAACTAGTCCTGATGGAGAGGGTCTTCTTTCAAGAGGGCACATTCAAGAACAATACAATCTGTAGTATTATCCAGCTTCCCAGGAGGCTATCCAGCTGTGACTAGAGTTCTAGGAATCTGCTCCTTCCTCTTGCCCTTCTGCTGGAACCTTTCATTTCAGGGTGAGCTCAGTCCTTAGCCTTTTGGGGAGGTCATAGGCTGGGCCAGATGGCTTCCATTCATTCACAAAGACTTCATGAAATTGCCTTCCTCTTTGCTGCCAGCCAAGTGCTTCTGCCAGTGCTGCTCCACATAGATCAGAATGGGTCACAGTCTTAGAAACACATATTGGCAAAAGTCAGTGAGCTCATCCTTCCTGGTATAGTTGGCTCCCCCAGGGATGAGGAGTGGGGATGGAATTCTGTGACTTCATAGACCCTAATGATTTGCTTGTTCTCTGTGCCCTTGGCATCCGTATTCATAGGAGATATCATGCAATTCCTCTGGAGACACAGACATTTGTCTTTTGCCCCTTCCAAGTCCCTCGAATCCTTCTTTTGAGTCTTTGTCCAAGAATGCTGTTGAATAATACACAGTTGAGTGATGGGACTGGATTCGTGAGATAGTAGGGAGCCCACAAAGATACACAGATTTCCCTAGTTAGTGGTCCAGAAGGTATAATGTTGACCTCCAGACCCTATTATTTAGGGTTCCTATAGATTCTTTCTGCTGTGTCTGTCACAGTGAGTTCTTAAATTAATTCCTTTTTTTTTTTAAAGAACCAAAGGGTAAAATGAATTTGGAATAATCCATTCTTCTTACCTTTTACTCCAACCTTAAGGATCAGAGAATTTTAGAACTAGAAAGAACCTCAGAGGCCATATAAAAAACTTATATCTGACTAATAATTCCTCTGCAATATCCTTGACAAGTGTTCATCCAGATTCCACGTAAAAAATTCTATTGAGAGAGAACCCTTTGTCTCCTGAGTCTGGCAGCTATGATGACTTGTAAGTTTTTCCATACATTGAGTTGAAATCTACCTCTCTGTAACTCTTACTCCTTTACTTTAGCTTCATTCTATCCTCCAGAATAATCAGAATAATCCCAATCCTTACTCACAATAGTCCTTTAGAGAGGTGGTTATCATGTCCTCCCATATTTCCCAAGTTTCTTTCTTTCTAGGTTAAACTTGCATTGTTACTTCAGTTAATCTTTGTATGGAATGTTCTCTAGGACCCTCAACATTGAGGCTCTGCTCTTTGTGCACGGAAGTGCCAATTTCTTCCTTATGATGTAAAACCTAGAGATGCATGCAATACTTTACCTCTGCTATGGCAGGGTAGAGTGCACTCTCTCATCCCAGGCATCCTCTTGGTGTTGACCAAATCACAATTTTTGGCTGCTGTAGGATAATAGAATTAGATCTTGGATGGAACTCATTTTTTGTTGGTGAGGTGCAGAACGATGAGGCCCAGACAGGGGAGGCCAGAGAGATGAAGTCTAGAGAGGAGAAACCAAGAAAGGGGAGGATTGGCCAAAGTTCATGTCATGCTGTTGCCTTATTTTGAACTTGTGGTTTACCAAAAACCTTAGATATTTTTCATCTGAACTCTTATTTAACTAAATCTCTCCCATTCTATGCTTATGCCATTGATTTTTTTTTTTGCTTTTCTTTTTGGAGGGGGGATAGCAGGGAAATTGGGGTTAAGTGACTTGTCCAAAGTCACACAGCTAGTGTTAAGTGTCTGAGGCTGGATTTGAACTTAGGTCCTCCTGACTCCAGGGCTGGTTCTCCATTCACTATGCCACCTAGCTGCCCATGCCATTGATTTTTTAAACCCAACTAGAGAAGTCTATATTTATCCTTACTCAATTCATGTCATTAGACTCCTTTCCTGCTTCCTAAAAACATGCCCATGTTTCCCCCATCCTCAAGGAGCCTGCACTTGATCCTTCCATCCCTGCTAACCTTCATCCTGTATCTCTTCTGCCTTTTGTGGCTAAATTCCTTGAAAAGCCTGTCTAAAATAGATGCCTCCACTTCCTCTCCTCTCACTCTTTTCTTAACCCCTTATAATCTGGCTTCCAATCACATCATTCCATTGAAATTTCTCTCTCCAAAGTTACCTATAGATCTCTTAGTTGCCAAATCCAATGACTTGGTCTCCTTGACCTTACTGCAGCCGTTGACAGTATTGATCATGCTCTGCCATTTTCTTTTCTCCACATTTTTGGGACACTGCCATCTCCTGACTCTTCTCCTGTCTGTCGGATCATTTCTTCTCATCCACATCATATCCTCTAACCACAGGGTTCTGTCCCTGGATGCTCTTCTATTCTTCTTCAATACACCTTCAGCTGGTGATCTCATCGGCTCCCATGGATTTAATTATCATCTCTCTGCTGCCTATTGTCTCCCTATCCTGCCCTAACATTTCTGCTGGCCTCCAGTCTCAGATCTCCAGCTGCTTTTCAGACATCTCAAACTAAACATTAAACATCACAAATTCAGCATGTTCAAAACTGAGCTCACTATCATTAACCCCAAACCCTCCAAATGTCCAAACTCCACTATTACACCATCTTCTTAGTTCCCCAGGCTCACAACCTAAGGGTTATCCTTGATTCCTCACCATCTCTCATTCCCCATATCCAAGCTATTGGCAAGGACTATTTTTACCTTTCACTGTCTCTTGTATATGCCCCCTTTTATCCCCTGAATTGAATTAATGGGGAAGATGTGTGTGTGTGCGTGTGTGTGTGTGTGTGTGTGTGTGTGTGTGTGTGTGTGTGTGTTGGGAGCCAGAAAAACTATATGCACAAATAATTTGGATAGATGGAGGGCAAAAACATTGTGGGTTTTTCCCAAACACCACACCCAGATATACAAGATGAATGCTGTAGCATATAAATTACCTGGCTGAAGACTTTATGGAAT
The DNA here is from genome assembly GCA_028627135.1 of Pseudochirops cupreus. Classification (NCBI taxonomy): domain Eukaryota; kingdom Metazoa; phylum Chordata; class Mammalia; order Diprotodontia; family Pseudocheiridae; genus Pseudochirops; species Pseudochirops cupreus. Next base: position 28,686 of record JAQQSU010000045.1, read on the forward strand.
TCAGAGATAGATCTCTGGTCAGGACCAGCTTTAGAAGGAGATTGTACCCACTCTAAATGACCCCTCCTACAGTCTTGCCTTGAAATCACTTCTCTTTCTTCCTTAGCTTGGGTGAAGGCAATGTTCTTCTGGATTCCATGACTAAATCAGGCCTATTGTCTCTACATGTCTACCTGGGAAGGACATTAGGTCCTTTCTTGAGGGGCAGGGATGGAGTTGGGAATGGGGAGAAGATGGACGCTTCTTTTCTTCTAGTCCAGTGTCAGCATGGAGAACCTGAGGGATTGAGATTCAATAGGTCAGTACAGTGAACACAGAAATTTATCAGGGAAATGAGATGGAAGAAAGTTCAGGTGATGTGCATACCGTGAGCAGGAAATTGTCCCAAGAGGCTCCCACACTGCTGGGCGTACTGGAAGTAGCTAACATGAAGTAGGTTAATTGCCTTGTCATATTCTTCCAGGGCTGTTCTAGGCAGGCTATTTGAGGAGAGCAGACAGTGGGAATGGATATGTATTCATTGCACAACTGGACATTATATTCTATGGGTTTCAGAGAGTTTGTATAAGAAGATAGGGCAAAGGAGGAGCCAGGTTTGGTTTGCAGGCAGAGTTGGGCTTCTGGTTATATTCCTTGAGAGGGGAGATACCAGAGCTTAGCACAATGCTCTCCACATAGTAGGTACTTTAAAATATTGATTGATTGATTGTTGATTGATAGAAGCAAAAAAGCTAACAGTATAGTTAAAAGCTCCTGAAAGCTCTACTCAGACTCAGGGAACCCTTTGGGGAATTGTAATGGTAATGGAATTTGGAGATCTCCTTGTGTTGGCTTGGTTTTGGAGTTGAGTGTTAAAACCCAGAGCTTGTGAATCCCACTTGTGGGATAGACTTGTTGATGTGAAGAGAGAGGGCTGAACTGGGAGGAGCCGTGAATTGGGAGAAAGACCCAACCTGAGAGAAGGCCAGAAGGACTTTTGGAGAGCAGTATCCAGTATTGTGGAGCCAGAGTTGCTGAGAGAAAGACTGCTGAGGGCCAGTTGGAGCTGCCCAGGACTTTTGAGAACTGAGGAGGCATGGCTGTGATGCCAGTATTTTGTCTGTCTGTTTTGATGTTGTTTTGCCAGATTCACCTGCTGGTGAAGGACAGTGCTGCTATTGTAGAGGTCCTGGAAACCTGCTGTTGCTTCAGAAGCCCTAAAGGAGGATTTTCTTGTTGCATTTTTACAGAACTCCTGGAAGAGGGCCTTGCTGATGTTTTCAGGGGTTCTGGGACTGTTCTGAAGGAAGAGAGTGACTTGATGAGGACACTGGCAATGTGTGTTGTGGCTTTGTTATGTTAGGCTTTGCCTCCCCAGGAACCTGGATTGCTAAGTACTTGTCTCAGGTCAAGATGAAGACAGGACCTCTCCTTGGGCATTGAATGTTGTGATGATATTTTAACCTTGTTGTAGCTTAAGGGTGGATGGCCTTTTGTGCTCTCCTGCCCTTTTGAGAAATTGCTTGGTGTTAATGGACGGTATTGTAATTCAGTTGTGATCCAGGGGTGGGAAACTTTTGACTTTTTTATGCTCTGTGATTGACCAAATGAATGTACTTTGTTTATGATTGGAAACTAATCTCCATTTGAGCAGAGACTTTGACTGACTAAATGAATGTACTGTCTAGGGGTGGAGTAGTACCTGGATTGAATTGAGAATTTACCTGCTAAAGGAATGAGTTACACTGTATTTTGATTTTCTCCATTCTGTGAATGTTTGCCTTAATCTGTCATTGAATAAATGGGGTTTGCTATGCTGGTAACCTGAACCTTGGAAGTTACCTTTGCTTGGCATTACAGGAATCTATTCAAAAGCACAGTTTATGAGCTATGACGTTATACTTCTTTCTTTAAAAAAAAAACAACAACAACATACTAAACCAGAGCACTCATTTCAAGGGACATTTAATTAACACAGACATATTCTATAACAGGGGAAATCTCTCCTGTGTGTATGGAGGCACACCCTCCTGCTCCTACGGTTCAGTGCCTGCTACAGCACCTTTCTGCCTCTAAAGCTGCTTGCTATTTCCCTGCAGACTTGCTGATGCCATCTCTTTCATAGGTTATCTTCAGTGCAGTATCATCCATTGGTGATATACTGAACTTAAGTTGCTAAGTGGGCACTTTGGTGCAAGTGATTGGTTATAGCTCTTTTGTGAAATCATAGGTTCATAAATCACGTGTAGCTTTATGGCTGTTTTAGCTCTTTTGTGTGGCAAATGCACTGCCACACTCAGTCAGCTCAACAAGAGTCTCTCAGGTCCAATTTATCTTTTTGACTTCATTTTTTTTTGCCACTGAGAAACATATGCAGTGTCAGAGCTCTCAGGGCTGTCTGATATTTGAGTTGGGGTGAGGAAATTGAATGTATTTAGTGGTATCATTCATATTTCTTTAGCCGGGGGTAGGGAACCTGCAGCCTCAAGGCCACATTTGGCCCTCTAGATCCTCAAGTGCTGCCCTTTGAATCCAAACTTCACTGAACAAATCCCCCTACTAAAAGGATTTGTTCTGTAAAACTCAGACTCAGTCAAAAGGTCACACCTAAGGCCCTAGAAGGCCACATGTGCCCTTGAGGCCACAGGTTCCTCATTCCCGCCTTAGACATCTACTTAGCAAGAGGTGGGTAGTGGAGCTGGCTTATCTTTTTTTCTGTGTTCTTATAACTCCATTTAAATTGCTTCTTGATTGTCACTCCACTTGTCCAAGGCATAATTGATAATGGTGGTCGTTTTGTGCATGGAGATAAGGTGAAGACTATGAGACAGATTGTAAAGATCAAATTGATGAAGCTTAGCAGTTGATTGGATATGAGAGGTAAGAGAAAGGAAAGAATCTAAAACTACTCTGAGGTCGCTACCATATGTGACTGGGAAGGATGATATTGTCTTAAGCAGAAATAAGGAAGTTTGGGAGAGGATTGCGTTTATGGGATAATATAATGAATGCTGTTTTAGACCTGGTGAGATTATGATATAAATGAGATATCTAGGTGAAGATATCTATTGGCAATGAGAGACTGGAGATTAGGAGAGAAATGAGGTCTAGATATATGGATTTGGGTGTCTTTTGCATAAATATGGTAATAGAACCTATTGGAGCTGATGAGATCACTAAGAGAAGTCATAGAGAAGGAAGGACTGCATGGTTGGCATTGTCAAAAACTCCCAGGAGGTCAAATAATAGGAATTGGAAAATAATCATTAGGTTTAGCGTTAAGAGATCGTTGGTAACTATGAAATAAGTAGTATAAGTCAAGAGTAGGTTTAAAAGTAAGATTACTAAGGGTTGAGAAATGAGTTGGAGGTGAGAAAGCATAGGCAACAAGTTTAGACAGATTTTTTTCAGCATTTTGATTATCAAAGGAAGAGGATACCATAAGCATGATAGCTTGAAAGGATGGCAGGCATTAAGTGAAGGATTTTAAAGAATAGGGGTGATTGTCCAATGGGGAGGAATTTCCTTATGGTCTTGGTGGAAAGCCAAAACTAGCCCTTCTCTTTTAAAGGCCAGTAATTGATAGTCATGCCAAGATCCACTGGGAGTGAGAGAGCTAGATAAAGAGAGAAAGAGAGAGAGAGAGAGAGAGAGAGAGAGAGAGAGAGAGAGAGAGAGAGAGAGAATGATGTCTTTCCTTCCTACTGACTGCTAGAGTTGTGTGTATTGGAATGAAAATACATGAGTCCCAGATGTTGAAGAAATTTTACCACCAGTCAGCATCTTAAAATCCAGACAAAAATGAGGTTGCAGCTAAGATAACTATGCAACCTGGGAGAGTATTTTCCCACAAAGCTACAGCTAGGGAAAGGGAACCAGAGTGCTGAAATCCAGGGGTTACACTCTCTTGATAGTATTCCAGCTCACAACCCCTGACCCTCACTGACCTTTGATTGCCCCACTCCTGGGTGCTCCCAGGACTTAACCTACCTTCATCACTGAATCCGCTATCTTCCTCCTCCTCTTCCTGTTTTGTCTCCTGCTGATGAGTTGGGTGTGGGGGTTAGTAGTTAAGGGTCATGGGCCATGCCTTGGAGACTGGAGCTAGACTCTTGAGAGGAATTAGATGTTATCTCTTCTAGTGTGATTGTACCCAACAGTTACTCAATAAATTTGTCCCAGATACCAGAATTCCTAGTAATAGCTCTGCTGCCTAAATAGTTTTCATCCTCCATCTGTAGTTGGTTTACTTAGTTAGAACATATTGTTAAAAAAAGGCCAGAGTTATGAGTTCAGTCCCCTTGAGGACCAGTTAGCTGTGCTCTGTCACCAGGCTATGGTCTGCAGCTCAAACTCAGGGCTGGCCTTTATTCAAGTGAGAAAGTCTTGGGCTGCAGTAATAAAAATGGCTAGTTAAGATGATAATTTGAAGAGTTTTAAGCAGACCTAGATCTCCTGAGGAACATCTATTACCACTGAATTAGAACTCCAAATAGAATTTTAAAATGAAATTAAAAAGCCACTAAGTTTCTTTATACTATAAATGATAGCATAGGGGGATGGGATCTAAAGCAAAGGCAGCTCCTGGAGTTGAGGACTCTGGTGATGGTGATGATGATGATGATGATGATGAAGATAACAGGAAATTATAATATGTTCAGGTTTTTAAAGTGCTTTATATATATTATCTCATTTGATCCCCACAACAAACTAGTAAAGTAGGTGTTAATTATTATCTCCATTTTACAGATGAGGAAACTAAGGCTGTCAGAGGTTTACTGGCTTGCCCAGGGTTGAGGAGCTAGCAAGTGTCTGAGGCAATATTTGAACTCTTGTCTTCTGAATCTAACTCTGACTCTCTATCCACTACTAAACTAATGCTAGTAAGCCTGGACTATGGAGATGTCCTAAAAATTAGCTTCAATCCAGCATCCTTCCCGATGGGACTTTTTCATTTCTAGTAAGTGATTGCTCAGGAAACTGAAAGATCAGTGCTATCAGGTGAAAAAGCTCCAGAAGATAGAGAAATGCTTTATTTAGACTATGATAGTGGGTAGGGCTTGGTATCAAAACTACGTTTAACTCCTGGCCCTAAACCAGGACTGCAGTTACACTTCTGAGGCAGGATCTGGCTCCAGATAGCTTCTAACCTAGAGACCACAGGGCAGTGACCTCTAGACTATAGCAGATACAGAATCTAGCTCCCATATAACATCCCACTCCAGAACTGCAATGAGAGATAGGATTTGGGCCTGTCCATTCCATTCAACAGTGTAAAAAGGGGTAAGCCCTGAACCTGGCACAGGTTCCTAATTAAGAAGCTGAAGCTGTAGACATGAGCAAACAGAATATTAAAAACAAACCTTTCCACAATAAGGAAATATTATTGGTTAAGGTAATACCATAATAAAATCCCCAAGGAAAAAAATATCTTTGAAATAATAGCATATACGCTGTGAATGCATATAACCATTCTGGAAAGCAATTTGGAATTGTACACAAAATGTTTCATGCCCTTTGACCTACCTATACCACTGCTAGGTCTACATCCCACAAAGAGCAAAGAAATAGAAAAGGATATTATGTGTACAAAAATATCAGTAGCAACTCTTTTTGTGGCGGCAAAAAAATCTTAAACTAAAGAGACGCCCATGAATTTTGGAATGGTTAAATAAGTTGTGGAATATGAATGTAATGGAATACTATTATTGTATGAGAAATGAGGGAGTAGATGATTTCAAAGAGACATGAAAAGACTTACATGAATTGATGCAGAGTGAAATAATCAGAACCAAAAGAACTTATACGATGTCAGTATTATAAAAATCAACATTTTTGACTTTTGATGAAGAATGAAATAAGCAGAAGCTGAAGAATGATGTTTTCAATACAGTAATATTGTAGAGACGTACAACTTTGAACTCCGTATGAGCTGTGATCAATACAGTAATCGTCCATGATTCTACAGGGCTGATGATGTAGTGTGCTTTCCCTCTCCTGACAGCAGTGGTGGACTTGTGTATGTGTGTGTGTATATATATATATATATATATGTATGTATGTATGTATATGTATATATATATATATATATATACACATACACATATATGGATATATAGTATACAGCTGAGGGAATTTGTTTTGCTTGATTATGCATATTTTTTACAAGGAATATGCTTTTCTGTTAATTTTTTTAACTAGAGAGGTAGTAAGTACTACAAATGTAGAATGTTGCGAGCACCTTCAGATGACTTCACTGTATCGTTTATTTTTGCTTTGTGTTTGTTATAGGAGACCTCTTATGGAATGGAGGCAATCTATAAATATTTGTAATATTAAAACAAAGCATGTCAATAATAGATGTTATAAGAAATGATCATGTAATTCTCAGAAAAAAAAGAATGGATTAAACACAAAGGATTGCAAGAATGGCAGGAAGAAATGAAGAGCTTAAAGAAGAAATAAAAAATGACATGGCTTAAAGCAAAAAGTAAACGTATCTTAACCAAGTACTTGATACCCTGAGAAATAGGTAGAGTGAGGAGAATTCAGTAATTCAATGAAGCAACAAGAAATATTAGAACTAAATTGAAAATTGAAAAATTAAAAGAACAAGTAGACTATTTACTATCAAAATAAGTAATCTCCAAAACAGTAGGAGAGATAATTTGAGGATTATTGAACTTACCAAAATTAAGATCAAACAAAATATTTGGATACCATAGTCCAAAAAATAATAAAATAAAACTACCTACTACTACTAGTGCCAGAAGACACAGTGAAAATAGAAAGAATCTACAGGTCACCTGAAAATTATCTCAAATTGAACATACCTAGAAATGTCATAGCCAAAATCTAAAGTTTTCAGGTCAAAAGAAAATATACTTCAGGCAGCCACGAAGAAAGAGATCAGTCAACCACAGGAAGGATCCCATAATACTTAACAGAAAATACTATAAAAGACTTTCAAGCATTTCTGTGGAGATAACAGAGTTAAGTAGAATTTTTAAAACATAAATTCAGGAGACAAAAGAAACCCCAAAAGGCTGGTTTTTTGACCTGTGTAACAAAATGGAAGAAGCATTAGCTTTCTTGATATAAAAAGAGGAAAATTAAATTACCAAAGCCAAAAAGAAAGAAAGAAAAGAAAAAAAGAGAAACTATAGCAGATGAAGAAGAGGAAATTGTTAGAAATTATTTCTCTTTTTATGTGCCCAAAATGCTAATATCTTAAAAGATGTAGATGAATACTTACAAAAATATAAAGCATTCAGATCAACAAAACCAGACTTGCTTTCAGTAAAAGAAATTGAACAAGACATAAACTCCCAAAGAAAACAACCCGAGGCTCAGATCAATTTACAAATGGATTCTATTATATATTCAAAGCAGGAAGCTAGGTGGCACGGTGCATAAAATGCCAGGCCTGTAGTCAGGAAGACTCATCTCCTTGAATTCAAATTTGGCCTCAGACACTTACTAGCTGTGTGACCCTGGGCAAGTCACTTTACCCTATTTGCCTCAATTTCTTCTTCTGTAAAGTGAGCTGGAGAAGGAAATGATAAGCCACTTCAATATCTTTGCCAAGAAAATTCCAGATGGGGTCACGAAGAGTCAGACATGACTGAACGACTGAACCACTACAACAAAATATATTCAAAGAACAATTAACCTCAATACTATATAAATTTTTTGAAAAATAGAGGTGGAAGGCAACCTACCAAATTCCTACTATTAAACAAACATCATTTTAATTCTTAAAATTGAGATATAAATCAGAGAAAGAAAGGTGTTGATTAGTATCTCTAATAAATGTTGATGCTAAAATATTGATTAAATGTTAACAAGTAATAAAATTAGTAAATTAGTAAAAAGAAAGTAAAGATCTTAGTAAAATAAAGCAACATCTACAAAATGTTATTTACCTTGATCAGGTTGGACTTATAGAAAGGAAGGTTGGTTCAACATTAGGAAAACTCAAAACAAATTGGCTATATAATATCTTTAAAACCAATAAAATAGTGATAAGACCAATAGATGCAGGGAATTTTTTTGACAAAATATATCTCTCATTTATGTTTAAAATGCCAGAAAGTATTAGAGTGAACAAAATTATTTGTTTAATGTTCAGATCTCTTCATAAACTGCCCATCTCCTGCCTTTCCAGTCTTCTTACGTCTTACTCAGCCTGTGTACGCTGGGATCCATTGATACTGACCTCCTTGATGTTTCTCAAACAAGATATCCTATCTTCCACCTTTGCATTTTCACTGATTGTCTTCTGGACAATCCTTCCTCATCTCCTTCCTCTTCACCACCTCCTAGCTGCCTTCAAGTCCCCACTAACTCCCACTTTCCGTATGACACTTTTCCTTATCTCGCTTAATGCCAATGCCTTCCCTCTGTTGATATCACCAACTCAGTCTGTATATATTTTGTTTGCACATGGCTATTTGCATAGTTTGTTGATCTCTTTGATGGGAAGGACTTCCTTTTGCCTCTCTTTGCATTCCTATTGCTTAGCACAGTGCTTGGCACATTGTGGGCACTGAACAAATGCTTATTGACCAAATGACTTTTCTTAGTTTGGTAAATAGCATTGATAAACGATAACCCAAGAACCAGCCTTGTCTGTAATGGAGAAACACCATAGTCTTTTCTAATTTAAAGCTATTGGGTAAAGCAAGAGTTTTGTTGTTATTCAGTCATTTTAATCATGTCTAACTCTCTCATGATCACATTTGGGTTTTCTTGGCAAAGATACTGGATTTTGCCATTTTCTTCTCCAGCTCATTCTACAGATGAGAAAACTGAGGTAGAGTTCAGTAACTTGCCCAGGGTCACATAGCTAGCAAGTGTTCAAGGCCAGAATTGAACTCAGGAAAATGAGTCATCCCGACTCAAGATAAGGTGGAATTAGGAAATGGATGGAGTTTGAGTCTCGGTTCTGTCATTTACTAGTGGAGTGACCTTGGGCAAGTTATTTCCCTACCTGGACCCCAGATTCATCTTCTGTAAAATGAGAAGGTTAGACTAAATAATTTCTATAGTCCTGTCCAATTCTTATAATCTATGATTCCACACTAAGTTCAGGATTATATAGGTAAGGATCTGAGGAGTTTAAAGGAAGGAGAAGTCATTGTGGGCTGGAGATGTCAGGGGAATCTTTAAGGAAGGAGGATGGGACTTGTAGAATTACCTCTGGAAAGAAAAGGGCACCTTTGGATACTATTCCTATCTTTTCTCTGTCTTGACCAAGTTCTTTGACCCTTCCAGGATGACTGTTTTTACCATGGAAAAGTGAGAAGGGAAGAACAATCCAGTGTTACACTCAGCACCTGCAGAGGCATCAGGTAAGTAGATCTGTCCCTCCCCCCACTCCTGCCCCATGCTGTGATAGAGAATGGCAAACCTACTCCCACCAAGTATCTTATTGCTCCACTGAGGCCTCCCATCCTTCCTTTCTGCAAACTGGATTTAAAAAAAAAAGGCTTGTGATTCCTTTGGTTTTGGTCACTTCCATTGAGGAAGCTCCCTCTAGCAGTGCAGGGCAGAACCTGTTCTACACTTAGCCTTAGAGATTTGTCAGGGTACTGAGAAATGACTTGTCTAGGACCACATGATCAATCTGAATCTGAGTTCTTAAATGTAGTATTTATACCTCTGAGACTGGCCCTCTATTGCCTCTCTTCAAATTAGGTAAGAGAAATATGGGCTGTCCTTTTTCACCATTTTTATTGTGCTAGGTAAACATTTGAGTGGTTTCTTCTTGGGACAGAACCAGTCAGCCTGGAAAACCCACAGATTGACTTGAAAGACTTGACCACAGAGAACTTTGGAAAGGGGTTGATGCTTTAGAAGCAGCTAGGTGCTGTGATACACATGTACCAAATTCACTTGGGGCTATAAAAATCCAGGGTGCTGCTCCAATCAGATTAAAATGTAACTGGAAAATCTTTAACAAAATAAATTGAAATGTAATGCAACAGGGGCAGCAAGGTGAGTAGAGCACCAGCCCTGGAGTCAGGAGAACCTGAGTTCAAATCCAGCTTCAGATAATTAACACTTACTAGCCGAGTGACTTTGGACAAGTCACTTAATCCCAATTGCCCTACCTTCCCCCCTCCGAAAATCCAAAAAAAAAATTTAGTGCATCATAAATAATGTTAATTTGTAGTTTTCTAAGTCAATATACAACCTGCAGGGATCCATTTCTATTTGAGTTTGACAGCTCTGGACCTGGAGTCAGAGAGAATTGAATTCAATCTATCCTCAGACATTCAACTGTGTGATCTTGGGCAAGTCACTTGTCGACTTACTGCCTCAGTTTCCTCATCTGTAAAATAGGGATAATAATAACACCACCCTGCCAGGATTGCTGTGAGGTTAAAGTGAGATAATATTTGTAAAGCACTTTGTAAACCTTCACGTGCTATATAAACGCTGCTATTGTTGTGCAGTCATTTCAGTCCTATCTGACTCTTCATGACTCCACCTGGGTTTTGGTTTTGTTTTGTTTTGTTTTATTTTGGCAGAGATACTGGATTGGTTTGCTATTTCCTTCTCCATGTCATTTTACAGATGAGGAAACTGGGGCAAACAGGGTTAAGTGACTTGCTCAGGGTCACACAGCTAGTGAGTGTCTGAGGCCAGATTTGAACTCAGTTCTTCCTGCCTCCAGACCCATCCATTGTGCCACCTAGCTGCCTCATATAAATGCTAGCTATTATGATCAGTCAGTTATTAAACATTTATTAAGTAAACATTTATTAAGCACCTGCTGTGGGCCAGGCACTGGGGATATGAAGAAAAATAAAAGACAATTCCTGTGTTTGAGTTCACGGTCTAATGGGAGAGAGCAATGAAAACAACCATGCGCAAATGAAACTAGATACAGGATAAATCGGAAATAACCAACAGAGAAAAGGTCCTACAAGTAAAAGGGATCAAGAAAGGCTTCTTGTAGAAGGTGGGATTTTAGTGAGGACTGGAAGGGAGCTAGGGGGTAGGAAATGAGGAAGGAGAGCATTCCAGGCATGGAGGATGGCTAAGGAAAGTGCCTGGAGCTGAGAGGTGGAATGCCAGTGGGTCAGAGAGGGCATGGAAGGCAGGAAGGGGTGAGAAGACTGGAAAGGTGTTTTGGGGGTAGGTGATGAAGGACCTTGAATGTCAAACAGAGGATTTTGTATTTTATCTGGAGGTGATAGGGAACTACTTGAGTTTTTTGAGTAAGGGGGTGATATGTTCAGGCCTGTGCTTTAGGAAAATAACTTTGAGGGCTAAATGGAGGATGGACACCACCACCACCACCACGACCATAATTTCTCTGCTGTCCCTGTTCCCAGAATCCTCTTCCTTACCCCTACCCCAACTCCTCCCCCAATTTTTTTTTTTAAGGAATATGGCTCCTTGCCTGTAGATGACCTTTCACCTCGTCACCCATCAATCCAGTCTGTCTGCTATTCTATCTGTGTTGGTTTATCTGATCCAATATCCATGGCTCGTACTTCAGCCTGGAACATAATAAGCACTTAATAAATGCTTGTTGCTTTGTCTTGTCTTGCATATTCCGAAAGAGGAGACATATTCTTCATTCCCTACATTGTGGCCCCCACATGTTTGTTTATAAATAGGACACTGATTGTTTAGGGCTGTCTCCATCCTAATATTGTTTAGCAAAGATCCCTAATGGGAATTCAAGCAGTCAGAAAATGAGGTTTGGACAAGGGGCTGGAATGAAATGCTCCCCAGATCCCCTTGAGTGACTTGAGCCCATACACTGGATCAGCATGTTGGCAAACCAAGGCTGAGTCACAGCCACCTGTGGTTCTCAAATAAATAAGATACTTCCCCAGAAGAAGGGAAGGTGCAGGTGTGACCTGGTTCTCTTTAGCTGTCCTCTGTCTACTCTGGCAGGAGCTGCTGGAATTTGACTTGGGCTCCAAAGTCTCTTATAAATCATTCTGAGAGCCTTGACAATGTGTGCAAACCAGACCAGCTGAAGCTCCCATATGTTTTCACTTTGCCTTCCCAGCTCAATGGGGGCCCCTAGTCCTTACCTTCTTCCCTGCCCCCATATTCTCTTCCAGCTCTCTCCTCTCCCCAGGAACCCAACGGTGCTTCCAGACCAGACACTATCCCTGTGAGGCTGATTTAAGAGCGAGAGGTCCAGGACCAGATGGCTCTAAGCTAGCCCCAGTGGAGGAGCCGGCCTACAGCAACAGCAGCTCCAGAGCTCCCCACACTAACCCATATAACACCACAGTTAGCCCCTGAGTCTTGTTAAAGGAGCTCTGTAATGGAAAATCTCCATAGCAATTGCTTTTCCTCTACAAGAAACATGTTCCCTGTGATTTGGGGGAAATGAGCCTGATTTATACCATAAGAAATCTTCAGGTCCTATGAAACAAGTGTGGAGGAATTCAGCCTTATTTCTTTTTGGGCATGTTCTGTGACACAGAGGCTGTTGCTAGGCTCCCTGGAGCCCTCCTTTTCCAGGGCTGTTTACAAGGCATGAGGCAGATGAGTTGCAGGTTCAGGACCAGGAGGAGGAAGGGTTCATTCTTTTACAGTTTAGGGGGATGGGAAAAGCACTCAAGGAGGCAAGCAGATTTGGGTTTGAGGCTCAGCTCTGACACTAGCCATGTGACCTTGGGCAAGTTACTTCACCTTCCTTAAAAGAAAAAAAGAGTATGTAATAAGACACTTCATACCCTGCCTACCTCACAGGTTGTTGGGTTGAAAAAGAAAATGGATAGGAAGATACCATGTGCACTGGAAAGGGCTACAAAGATGGAAGGTGTTGTATCTCTGCTTCTTGGCTCCTGGCCCTGGAAATACTGGCTGGCAGGATTTGGCTCCAAGCCCTGCTTTGCTGGGAGATTTTTATTAATGGTTTACTTGGGTCCCAGATCAGAACGAGTCTGTGGTAGGATTGGATTCCTTAACTGCTGTTCCTAGCTCTGGACCCTACTTAAGGTAGCAACACCTCTCACTCTCTGTGGGAGCCAGAATCCACATTACTCTCCCCTTTTGTATGGTTCTGGTTTCAGAGAGCAGGCAGAAGAGAGGATTCTGGTCCTCAAAGAGCAGGGAACAGGAATACCTCCCTTTTCTTTCTCTCCTTCCCCTCAGATCCCCAGGGTAGGTGAGACAAACACTACCCACGAACCTCTCATTTCCCCTTTCCTCTCCTTTGAGCCCTTCCCTCTATGGGCACTGTGGCTGAGCTTCCCCTTGCTTTAGGAGGGGACATTAACAACAACAAAGAATTGCTATGAGGGGGGAAATAGTTAGAAGGACAAAACTGGAGCTTTCCCAGGAAAATTATCAGTCCATGATGCGCAGCTCTTTCCTTCTCTTGCTCTCTTGCCTTTAATCTTGTTTCCATTGATAGCTTTTGTTTTTTATCACCTTTATTTCCAAATATGACCTTTTTCCCTCCCCTCCCAGAGAGCCATCCCTTATAACAAAGAAAAAATGGTTCAGGAAAATCAACCAGTCGTCTGCCACACCTAACAGTGTATGCAATCTTCCATACTGATAATCTCCTATCCCTGCAAAGAAGGGAACTCGGGCACATTTTTTCTACTTTTCTCTGGGAATAAACTTGGCCATTATAATTGTACAGCATTTGCTTTTATTTTTCTAAACAGCTCTCTTTCTGAGAAACCTAATTTTACTAAAGACTGGGAACAGAAGCTTTAAAAGGAATGAGTTGACTCTTGGACTAGGTAACCTGTGGGAGCGGCAATTGGCTCTCATTGTCAGTGGAAGGATCACCACCTATGACTGCACTCCTCCTATAGATGGATCATTAATATGCTAGATAATGGAGAATACAGAGAAGTGAGAAGATCATAGATTTTGAGTTGGAATGAACCTTAGAGGCCTTTTAGTCTATTCCCCTGAGATGAGAAAACGGAGGTTAAGTGACTTGTCCAAGGTCACACAGATAGTAAGTAGCAAGTTAGGATTTCAACCTAAGTCATCTGTCTTTAAATCCTTCATTCTTTCCTGATAAACACACAGTTTCCCAATGGGGAAGCAGGGGTTCTTGATCTTTTTTGTGTGGGTATGTTATGGGTCCTTTGGCAGCCTAGGGAAGCCTGTGGACCACTTCTTAGAATGTTTTTAAATGAAAGTATCTAGGATTACAAAGGAAACCAATTATATTGAAATAATTATTAAACTATTAAAAAAAGTTCCTGGACCTCAGATTAAAAACCTCTGCCTTATAGGAGAAATATAAGATCCACCAATACCATGCTATTAAGTAAAGATTTGTTGAGTGCCGACTATGAGCTCCCTCTTGTCTCTTTCTCTACATCTCAAAATACCTTGACATCCCTACCTCTCTCCTTTTTCATCTAGTCTCTAATAATGGGATGGTCCTTTCTCTTGCCAAGGCCAGTTCCTCTATATGTGACCTTAATTCCGACCTCGTCAATCTCCAACAGACTGACCTTTCACAATTTTACTTCCTTCTCTAATCTTCAGCCTCTTCCTTTCTCTGATTCTTTCCCTATTATCTTCAAACATGCCTAAGTCTTGTCATATTGAAAAAAGAGTCAAACCCTTTATTAGTGCAGGCCCTGTTCTCAGGTCATCCTCTCTCTTTTCTTTCTGAAACCCCTAGGGAAGTTTGTCTTCTCTTTCTACCTTCCCTTCCACTCCTTTCATTCATTCCTCAACCCTTTGCAATCTGGTTTCCACCCTCATAATAAATTGAAACTGCTCGGTCCAAGATTTTCAACAATTTCCTTTTGTAAAAAAATTTTTTTTGCCTATCTGTTTTTTACATCCCTTATATTTCCCACTATATTCTTCCCTTACCTCCTAGAGAGCTATTCTTTATAATAAAGCATGAAAAAAGGAAGCGAGAAAAAGAAAGTTCAGCAAAATGAAACAATTTGTCAAAAAAGTCTATTTTATGCAGTATCCCACACTCATGGTCCCCTATTTCTACAAAGGAGTGGAGGAGGTATCTTTTCATATACCTTCTTTGGGGCTAAGCTTGATCATTATTATTCTATAATACTCAGTTTCAGTTGTTTTAAGGAATGATTTCTTACCAAATCTGATGGTTTGACCCCCCTCAGTCCTCTTACTTCTTCACCTCTCTGATGCATTTGACAATGTTGAGCACCCTCTCTTCCTAAATTCTCTCTCCTCTTTGGGTTTTTTATATATTCTCCCCTGGTTCTCCTTTTATCTGTCTGAACACTCTTTCTCAGCCCCCTTTTCTGGTTCATCATCCATGTTAACTGTGTCTTAAATGTGAGTGTGCCCCAAGGTTTTGTCCTGGTCCCTCTCCTCCCCTCCTCCATCCCCTCTTTCTCACTCCCCTCCTCCCCCTTTCTCTCTTCTGTTTCTCCCTATACCCACCTCCCCTTTAGCCTTATCAGTTCCCATGGGTTTAATTATTATCTCCATGCAGATAACTCTCAGATGTATATAACCAGCGCTGGTCTTACCTGAGCTCCCCAGGCCCACATTACCAACTGCTTATTGGACTCTTCAGACAGGGTGTCCCAGAGGCTCCTCAAACTCAGCCTGCCCAAAAGATGATGATTCTGCCCCATGATCCTTTCCCCCTAACCCAACCAACCTTTTATAAAACATGCCTATTTCTGTTGAGGCCTTCTCATATGTCCTTACATAACGGTACCCTCTGTTTCCATATCTTTTGCTTGTCCATGTCTAAAATAGATACCTTCTGCTCTTATATCTCAGGGGATACCTTACTTCCTTCAAAACTTAATTCAGGCACTACCTTCTAATGAAGACCCTCTTGATCTCCCCAACTGCCAGTGTGCTCATTCTCCCTGTGTGAGAATGTAACGTGTTTCATCGTCCTTTTTTATTCTGTGTTTATTCTCCATGTGCACTTACATAGAAGTACCTGGAGGCTCACCATGTGGAATACAAGAATTTTGAGAATTGGGGTTGTTTCATTTTTATTTGTATCCCTAGTACCTAGCACAGTCTTTAGTAAAATTAGGTTTCTCAGAAAGAGAGCTGTTTAGAAAAATAAAAGCAAATGCTGTACAATTATAATGGCCAAGTTTATTCCCAGAGAAAAGTAGAAAAAATGTGCCCGAGTTCCCTTCTTTGCAGGGATAGGAGATTATCAGTATGGAAGATTGCATACACTGTTAGGTGTGGCAGACGACTGGTTGATTTTCCTGAACCATTTTTTCTTTGTTATAAGGGATGGCTCTCTGGGAGGGGAGGGAAAAAGGTCATATTTGGAAATAAAGGTGATAAAAAACAAAAGCTACCAATGGAAACAAGATTAAAGGCAAGAGAGCAAGAGAAGGAAAGAGCTGCACATCATGGACTGATAATTTTCCTGGGAAAGCTCCAGTTTTGTCCTTCTAACTATTTCCCCCCTCATAGCAATTCTTTGTTGTTGTTAATGTCCCCTCCTAAAGCAAGGGGAAGCTCAGCCACAGTGCCCATAGAGGGAAGGGCTCAAAGGAGAGGAAAGGGGAAATGAGAGGTTCGTGGGTAGTGTTTGTCTCACCTACCCTGGGGATCTGAGGGGAAGGAGAGAAAGAAAAGGGAGGTATTCCTGTTCCCTGCTCTTTGAGGACCAGAATCCTCTCTTCTGCCTGCTCTCTGAAACCAGAACCATACAAAAGGGGAGAGTAATGTGGATTCTGGCTCCCACAGAGAGTGAGAGGTGTTGCTACCTTAAGTAGGGTCCAGAGCTAGGAACAGCAGTTAAGGAATCCAATCCTACCACAGACTCGTTCTGATCTGGGACCCAAGTAAACCATTAATAAAAATCTCCCAGCAAAGCAGGGCTTGGAGCCAAATCCTGCCAGCCAGTATTTCCAGGGCCAGGAGCCAAGAAGCAGAGATACAACACCTTCCATCTTTGTAGCCCTTTCCAGTGCAC
Organism: Pseudochirops cupreus; assembly: GCA_028627135.1. Classification (NCBI taxonomy): domain Eukaryota; kingdom Metazoa; phylum Chordata; class Mammalia; order Diprotodontia; family Pseudocheiridae; genus Pseudochirops; species Pseudochirops cupreus. The sequence goes on from JAQQSU010000045.1 coordinate 45,571, forward strand.
ATGGTATCTTCCTATCCATTTTCTTTTTCAACCCAACAACCTGTGAGGTAGGCAGGGTATGAAGTGTCTTATTACATACTCTTTTTTTCTTTTAAGGAAGGTGAAGTAATTTGCCCAAAGTCACATGGCTAGTGTCAGAGCTGAGCCTCAAACCCAAATCTGCTTGCCTCCTTGAGTGCTTTTCCCATCCCCCTAAACTGTAAAAGAATGAACCCTTCCTCCTCCTGGTCCTGAACCTGCAACTCATCTGCCTCATGCCTTGTAAACAGCCCTGGAAAAGGAGGGCTCCAGGGAGCCTAGCAACAGCCTCTGTGTCACAGAACATGCCCAAAAAGAAATAAGGCTGAATTCCTCCACACTTGTTTCATAGGACCTGAAGATTTCTTATGGTGTAAATCAGGCTCATTTCCCCCAAATCACAGGGAACATGTTTCTTGTAGAGGAAAAGCAATTGCTATGGAGATTTTCCATTACAGAGCTCCTTTAACAAGACTCAGGGGCTAACTGTGGTGTTATATGGGTTAGTGTGGGGAGCTCTGGAGCTGCTGTTGCTGTAGGCCGGCTCCTCCACTGGGGCTAGCTTAGAGCCATCTGGTCCTGGACCTCTCGCTCTTAAATCAGCCTCACAGGGATAGTGTCTGGTCTGGAAGCACCGTTGGGTTCCTGGGGAGAGGAGAGAGCTGGAAGAGAATATGGGGGCAGGGAAGAAGGTAAGGACTAGGGGCCCCCATTGAGCTGGGAAGGCAAAGTGAAAACATATGGGAGCTTCAGCTGGTCTGGTTTGCACACATTGTCAAGGCTCTCAGAATGATTTATAAGAGACTTTGGAGCCCAAGTCAAATTCCAGCAGCTCCTGCCAGAGTAGACAGAGGACAGCTAAAGAGAACCAGGTCACACCTGCACCTTCCCTTCTTCTGGGGAAGTATCTTATTTATTTGAGAACCACAGGTGGCTGTGACTCAGCCTTGGTTTGCCAACATGCTGATCCAGTGTATGGGCTCAAGTCACTCAAGGGGATCTGGGGAGCATTTCATTCCAGCCCCTTGTCCAAACCTCATTTCCTGACTGCTTGAATTCCCATTAGGGATCTTTGCTAAACAATATTAGGATGGAGACAGCCCTAAACAATCAGTGTCCTATTTATAAACAAACATGTGGGGGCCACAATGTAGGGAATGAAGAATATGTCTCCTCTTTCGGAATATGCAAGACAAGACAAAGCAACAAGCATTTATTAAGTGCTTATTATGTTCCAGGCTGAAGTACGAGCCATGGATATTGGATCAGATAAACCAACACAGATAGAATAGCAGACAGACTGGATTGATGGGTGACGAGGTGAAAGGTCATCTACAGGCAAGGAGCCATATTCCTTAAAAAAAAAAATTGGGGGAGGAGTTGGGGTAGGGGTAAGGAAGAGGATTCTGGGAACAGGGACAGCAGAGAAATTATGGTCGTGGTGGTGGTGGTGGTGTCCATCCTCCATTTAGCCCTCAAAGTTATTTTCCTAAAGCACAGGCCTGAACATATCACCCCCTTACTCAAAAAACTCAAGTAGTTCCCTATCACCTCCAGATAAAATACAAAATCCTCTGTTTGACATTCAAGGTCCTTCATCACCTACCCCCAAAACACCTTTCCAGTCTTCTCACCCCTTCCTGCCTTCCATGCCCTCTCTGACCCACTGGCATTCCATCTCTCAGCTCCAGGCACTTTCCTTAGCCATCCTCCATGCCTGGAATGCTCTCCTTCCTCATTTCCTACCCCCTAGCTCCCTTCCAGTCCTCACTAAAATCCCACCTTCTACAAGAAGCCTTTCTTGATCCCTTTTACTTGTAGGACCTTTTCTCTGTTGGTTATTTCCGATTTATCCTGTATCTAGTTTCATTTGCGCATGGTTGTTTTCATTGCTCTCTCCCATTAGACCGTGAACTCAAACACAGGAATTGTCTTTTATTTTTCTTCATATCCCCAGTGCCTGGCCCACAGCAGGTGCTTAATAAATGTTTACTTAATAAATGTTTAATAACTGACTGATCATAATAGCTAGCATTTATATGAGGCAGCTAGGTGGCACAATGGATGGGTCTGGAGGCAGGAAGAACTGAGTTCAAATCTGGCCTCAGACACTCACTAGCTGTGTGACCCTGAGCAAGTCACTTAACCCTGTTTGCCCCAGTTTCCTCATCTGTAAAATGACATGGAGAAGGAAATAGCAAACCAATCCAGTATCTCTGCCAAAATAAAACAAAACAAAACAAAACCAAAACCCAGGTGGAGTCATGAAGAGTCAGATAGGACTGAAATGACTGCACAACAATAGCAGCGTTTATATAGCACGTGAAGGTTTACAAAGTGCTTTACAAATATTATCTCACTTTAACCTCACAGCAATCCTGGCAGGGTGGTGTTATTATTATCCCTATTTTACAGATGAGGAAACTGAGGCAGTAAGTCGACAAGTGACTTGCCCAAGATCACACAGTTGAATGTCTGAGGATAGATTGAATTCAATTCTCTCTGACTCCAGGTCCAGAGCTGTCAAACTCAAATAGAAATGGATCCCTGCAGGTTGTATATTGACTTAGAAAACTACAAATTAACATTATTTATGATGCACTAAATTTTTTTTTGGATTTTCGGAGGGGGGAAGGTAGGGCAATTGGGATTAAGTGACTTGTCCAAAGTCACTCGGCTAGTAAGTGTTAATTATCTGAAGCTGGATTTGAACTCAGGTTCTCCTGACTCCAGGGCTGGTGCTCTACTCACCTTGCTGCCCCTGTTGCATTACATTTCAATTTATTTTGTTAAAGATTTTCCAGTTACATTTTAATCTGATTGGAGCAGCACCCTGGATTTTTATAGCCCCAAGTGAATTTGGTACATGTGTATCACAGCACCTAGCTGCTTCTAAAGCATCAACCCCTTTCCAAAGTTCTCTGTGGTCAAGTCTTTCAAGTCAATCTGTGGGTTTTCCAGGCTGACTGGTTCTGTCCCAAGAAGAAACCACTCAAATGTTTACCTAGCACAATAAAAATGGTGAAAAAGGACAGCCCATATTTCTCTTACCTAATTTGAAGAGAGGCAATAGAGGGCCAGTCTCAGAGGTATAAATACTACATTTAAGAACTCAGATTCAGATTGATCATGTGGTCCTAGACAAGTCATTTCTCAGTACCCTGACAAATCTCTAAGGCTAAGTGTAGAACAGGTTCTGCCCTGCACTGCTAGAGGGAGCTTCCTCAATGGAAGTGACCAAAACCAAAGGAATCACAAGCCTTTTTTTTTTAAATCCAGTTTGCAGAAAGGAAGGATGGGAGGCCTCAGTGGAGCAATAAGATACTTGGTGGGAGTAGGTTTGCCATTCTCTATCACAGCATGGGGCAGGAGTGGGGGGAGGGACAGATCTACTTACCTGATGCCTCTGCAGGTGCTGAGTGTAACACTGGATTGTTCTTCCCTTCTCACTTTTCCATGGTAAAAACAGTCATCCTGGAAGGGTCAAAGAACTTGGTCAAGACAGAGAAAAGATAGGAATAGTATCCAAAGGTGCCCTTTTCTTTCCAGAGGTAATTCTACAAGTCCCATCCTCCTTCCTTAAAGATTCCCCTGACATCTCCAGCCCACAATGACTTCTCCTTCCTTTAAACTCCTCAGATCCTTACCTATATAATCCTGAACTTAGTGTGGAATCATAGATTATAAGAATTGGACAGGACTATAGAAATTATTTAGTCTAACCTTCTCATTTTACAGAAGATGAATCTGGGGTCCAGGTAGGGAAATAACTTGCCCAAGGTCACTCCACTAGTAAATGACAGAACCAAGACTCAAACTCCATCCATTTCCTAATTCCACCTTATCTTGAGTCGGGATGACTCATTTTCCTGAGTTCAATTCTGGCCTTGAACACTTGCTAGCTATGTGACCCTGGGCAAGTTACTGAACTCTACCTCAGTTTTCTCATCTGTAGAATGAGCTGGAGAAGAAAATGGCAAAATCCAGTATCTTTGCCAAGAAAACCCAAATGTGATCATGAGAGAGTTAGACATGATTAAAATGACTGAATAACAACAAAACTCTAGCTTTACCCAATAGCTTTAAATTAGAAAAGACTATGGTGTTTCTCCATTACAGACAAGGCTGGTTCTTGGGTTATCGTTTATCAATGCTATTTACCAAACTAAGAAAAGTCATTTGGTCAATAAGCATTTGTTCAGTGCCCACAATGTGCCAAGCACTGTGCTAAGCAATAGGAATGCAAAGAGAGGCAAAAGGAAGTCCTTCCCATCAAAGAGATCAACAAACTATGCAAATAGCCATGTGCAAACAAAATATATACAGACTGAGTTGGTGATATCAACAGAGGGAAGGCATTGGCATTAAGGGAGGTAAGGAAAAGTGTCATACGGAAAGTGGGAGTTAGTGGGGACTTGAAGGCAGCTAGGAGATGGTGAAGAGGAAGGAGATGAGGAAGGATTGTCCAGAAGACAATCAGTGAAAATGCAAAGGTGGAAGATAGGATATCTTGTTTGAGAAACATCAAGGAGGTCAGTATCAATGGATCCCAGCGTACACAGGCTGAGTAAGACGTAAGAAGACTGGAAAGGCAGGAGATGGGCAGTTTATGAAGAGATCTGAACATTAAACAAATAATTTTGTTCACTCTAATACTTTCTGGCATTTTAAACATAAATGAGAGATATATTTTGTCAAAAAAATTCCCTGCATCTATTGGTCTTATCACTATTTTATTGGTTTTAAAGATATTATATAGCCAATTTGTTTTGAGTTTTCCTAATGTTGAACCAACCTTCCTTTCTATAAGTCCAACCTGATCAAGGTAAATAACATTTTGTAGATGTTGCTTTATTTTACTAAGATCTTTACTTTCTTTTTACTAATTTACTAATTTTATTACTTGTTAACATTTAATCAATATTTTAGCATCAACATTTATTAGAGATACTAATCAACACCTTTCTTTCTCTGATTTATATCTCAATTTTAAGAATTAAAATGATGTTTGTTTAATAGTAGGAATTTGGTAGGTTGCCTTCCACCTCTATTTTTCAAAAAATTTATATAGTATTGAGGTTAATTGTTCTTTGAATATATTTTGTTGTAGTGGTTCAGTCGTTCAGTCATGTCTGACTCTTCGTGACCCCATCTGGAATTTTCTTGGCAAAGATATTGAAGTGGCTTATCATTTCCTTCTCCAGCTCACTTTACAGAAGAAGAAATTGAGGCAAATAGGGTAAAGTGACTTGCCCAGGGTCACACAGCTAGTAAGTGTCTGAGGCCAAATTTGAATTCAAGGAGATGAGTCTTCCTGACTACAGGCCTGGCATTTTATGCACCGTGCCACCTAGCTTCCTGCTTTGAATATATAATAGAATCCATTTGTAAATTGATCTGAGCCTCGGGTTGTTTTCTTTGGGAGTTTATGTCTTGTTCAATTTCTTTTACTGAAAGCAAGTCTGGTTTTGTTGATCTGAATGCTTTATATTTTTGTAAGTATTCATCTACATCTTTTAAGATATTAGCATTTTGGGCACATAAAAAGAGAAATAATTTCTAACAATTTCCTCTTCTTCATCTGCTATAGTTTCTCTTTTTTTCTTTTCTTTCTTTCTTTTTGGCTTTGGTAATTTAATTTTCCTCTTTTTATATCAAGAAAGCTAATGCTTCTTCCATTTTGTTACACAGGTCAAAAAACCAGCCTTTTGGGGTTTCTTTTGTCTCCTGAATTTATGTTTTAAAAATTCTACTTAACTCTGTTATCTCCACAGAAATGCTTGAAAGTCTTTTATAGTATTTTCTGTTAAGTATTATGGGATCCTTCCTGTGGTTGACTGATCTCTTTCTTCGTGGCTGCCTGAAGTATATTTTCTTTTGACCTGAAAACTTTAGATTTTGGCTATGACATTTCTAGGTATGTTCAATTTGAGATAATTTTCAGGTGACCTGTAGATTCTTTCTATTTTCACTGTGTCTTCTGGCACTAGTAGTAGTAGGTAGTTTTATTTTATTATTTTTTGGACTATGGTATCCAAATATTTTGTTTGATCTTAATTTTGGTAAGTTCAATAATCCTCAAATTATCTCTCCTACTGTTTTGGAGATTACTTATTTTGATAGTAAATAGTCTACTTGTTCTTTTAATTTTTCAATTTTCAATTTAGTTCTAATATTTCTTGTTGCTTCATTGAATTACTGAATTCTCCTCACTCTACCTATTTCTCAGGGTATCAAGTACTTGGTTAAGATACGTTTACTTTTTGCTTTAAGCCATGTCATTTTTTATTTCTTCTTTAAGCTCTTCATTTCTTCCTGCCATTCTTGCAATCCTTTGTGTTTAATCCATTCTTTTTTTTCTGAGAATTACATGATCATTTCTTATAACATCTATTATTGACATGCTTTGTTTTAATATTACAAATATTTATAGATTGCCTCCATTCCATAAGAGGTCTCCTATAACAAACACAAAGCAAAAATAAACGATACAGTGAAGTCATCTGAAGGTGCTCGCAACATTCTACATTTGTAGTACTTACTACCTCTCTAGTTAAAAAAATTAACAGAAAAGCATATTCCTTGTAAAAAATATGCATAATCAAGCAAAACAAATTCCCTCAGCTGTATACTATATATCCATATATGTGTATGTGTATATATATATATATATATATACATATACATACATACATACATATATATATATATATATATACACACACACATACACAAGTCCACCACTGCTGTCAGGAGAGGGAAAGCACACTACATCATCAGCCCTGTAGAATCATGGACGATTACTGTATTGATCACAGCTCATACGGAGTTCAAAGTTGTACGTCTCTACAATATTACTGTATTGAAAACATCATTCTTCAGCTTCTGCTTATTTCATTCTTCATCAAAAGTCAAAAATGTTGATTTTTATAATACTGACATCGTATAAGTTCTTTTGGTTCTGATTATTTCACTCTGCATCAATTCATGTAAGTCTTTTCATGTCTCTTTGAAATCATCTACTCCCTCATTTCTCATACAATAATAGTATTCCATTACATTCATATTCCACAACTTATTTAACCATTCCAAAATTCATGGGCGTCTCTTTAGTTTAAGATTTTTTTGCCGCCACAAAAAGAGTTGCTACTGATATTTTTGTACACATAATATCCTTTTCTATTTCTTTGCTCTTTGTGGGATGTAGACCTAGCAGTGGTATAGGTAGGTCAAAGGGCATGAAACATTTTGTGTACAATTCCAAATTGCTTTCCAGAATGGTTATATGCATTCACAGCGTATATGCTATTATTTCAAAGATATTTTTTTCCTTGGGGATTTTATTATGGTATTACCTTAACCAATAATATTTCCTTATTGTGGAAAGGTTTGTTTTTAATATTCTGTTTGCTCATGTCTACAGCTTCAGCTTCTTAATTAGGAACCTGTGCCAGGTTCAGGGCTTACCCCTTTTTACACTGTTGAATGGAATGGACAGGCCCAAATCCTATCTCTCATTGCAGTTCTGGAGTGGGATGTTATATGGGAGCTAGATTCTGTATCTGCTATAGTCTAGAGGTCACTGCCCTGTGGTCTCTAGGTTAGAAGCTATCTGGAGCCAGATCCTGCCTCAGAAGTGTAACTGCAGTCCTGGTTTAGGGCCAGGAGTTAAACGTAGTTTTGATACCAAGCCCTACCCACTATCATAGTCTAAATAAAGCATTTCTCTATCTTCTGGAGCTTTTTCACCTGATAGCACTGATCTTTCAGTTTCCTGAGCAATCACTTACTAGAAATGAAAAAGTCCCATCGGGAAGGATGCTGGATTGAAGCTAATTTTTAGGACATCTCCATAGTCCAGGCTTACTAGCATTAGTTTAGTAGTGGATAGAGAGTCAGAGTTAGATTCAGAAGACAAGAGTTCAAATATTGCCTCAGACACTTGCTAGCTCCTCAACCCTGGGCAAGCCAGTAAACCTCTGACAGCCTTAGTTTCCTCATCTGTAAAATGGAGATAATAATTAACACCTACTTTACTAGTTTGTTGTGGGGATCAAATGAGATAATATATATAAAGCACTTTAAAAACCTGAACATATTATAATTTCCTGTTATCTTCATCATCATCATCATCATCATCACCATCACCAGAGTCCTCAACTCCAGGAGCTGCCTTTGCTTTAGATCCCATCCCCCTATGCTATCATTTATAGTATAAAGAAACTTAGTGGCTTTTTAATTTCATTTTAAAATTCTATTTGGAGTTCTAATTCAGTGGTAATAGATGTTCCTCAGGAGATCTAGGTCTGCTTAAAACTCTTCAAATTATCATCTTAACTAGCCATTTTTATTACTGCAGCCCAAGACTTTCTCACTTGAATAAAGGCCAGCCCTGAGTTTGAGCTGCAGACCATAGCCTGGTGACAGAGCACAGCTAACTGGTCCTCAAGGGGACTGAACTCATAACTCTGGCCTTTTTTTAACAATATGTTCTAACTAAGTAAACCAACTACAGATGGAGGATGAAAACTATTTAGGCAGCAGAGCTATTACTAGGAATTCTGGTATCTGGGACAAATTTATTGAGTAACTGTTGGGTACAATCACACTAGAAGAGATAACATCTAATTCCTCTCAAGAGTCTAGCTCCAGTCTCCAAGGCATGGCCCATGACCCTTAACTACTAACCCCCACACCCAACTCATCAGCAGGAGACAAAACAGGAAGAGGAGGAGGAAGATAGCGGATTCAGTGATGAAGGTAGGTTAAGTCCTGGGAGCACCCAGGAGTGGGGCAATCAAAGGTCAGTGAGGGTCAGGGGTTGTGAGCTGGAATACTATCAAGAGAGTGTAACCCCTGGATTTCAGCACTCTGGTTCCCTTTCCCTAGCTGTAGCTTTGTGGGAAAATACTCTCCCAGGTTGCATAGTTATCTTAGCTGCAACCTCATTTTTGTCTGGATTTTAAGATGCTGACTGGTGGTAAAATTTCTTCAACATCTGGGACTCATGTATTTTCATTCCAATACACACAACTCTAGCAGTCAGTAGGAAGGAAAGACATCATTCTCTCTCTCTCTCTCTCTCTCTCTCTCTCTCTCTCTCTCTTTCTCTCTTTATCTAGCTCTCTCACTCCCAGTGGATCTTGGCATGACTATCAATTACTGGCCTTTAAAAGAGAAGGGCTAGTTTTGGCTTTCCACCAAGACCATAAGGAAATTCCTCCCCATTGGACAATCACCCCTATTCTTTAAAATCCTTCACTTAATGCCTGCCATCCTTTCAAGCTATCATGCTTATGGTATCCTCTTCCTTTGATAATCAAAATGCTGAAAAAAATCTGTCTAAACTTGTTGCCTATGCTTTCTCACCTCCAACTCATTTCTCAACCCTTAGTAATCTTACTTTTAAACCTACTCTTGACTTATACTACTTATTTCATAGTTACCAACGATCTCTTAACGCTAAACCTAATGATTATTTTCCAATTCCTATTATTTGACCTCCTGGGAGTTTTTGACAATGCCAACCATGCAGTCCTTCCTTCTCTATGACTTCTCTTAGTGATCTCATCAGCTCCAATAGGTTCTATTACCATATTTATGCAAAAGACACCCAAATCCATATATCTAGACCTCATTTCTCTCCTAATCTCCAGTCTCTCATTGCCAATAGATATCTTCACCTAGATATCTCATTTATATCATAATCTCACCAGGTCTAAAACAGCATTCATTATATTATCCCATAAACGCAATCCTCTCCCAAACTTCCTTATTTCTGCTTAAGACAATATCATCCTTCCCAGTCACATATGGTAGCGACCTCAGAGTAGTTTTAGATTCTTTCCTTTCTCTTACCTCTCATATCCAATCAACTGCTAAGCTTCATCAATTTGATCTTTACAATCTGTCTCATAGTCTTCACCTTATCTCCATGCACAAAACGACCACCATTATCAATTATGCCTTGGACAAGTGGAGTGACAATCAAGAAGCAATTTAAATGGAGTTATAAGAACACAGAAAAAAAGATAAGCCAGCTCCACTACCCACCTCTTGCTAAGTAGATGTCTAAGGCGGGAATGAGGAACCTGTGGCCTCAAGGGCACATGTGGCCTTCTAGGGCCTTAGGTGTGACCTTTTGACTGAGTCTGAGTTTTACAGAACAAATCCTTTTAGTAGGGGGATTTGTTCAGTGAAGTTTGGATTCAAAGGGCAGCACTTGAGGATCTAGAGGGCCAAATGTGGCCTTGAGGCTGCAGGTTCCCTACCCCCGGCTAAAGAAATATGAATGATACCACTAAATACATTCAATTTCCTCACCCCAACTCAAATATCAGACAGCCCTGAGAGCTCTGACACTGCATATGTTTCTCAGTGGCAAAAAAAAATGAAGTCAAAAAGATAAATTGGACCTGAGAGACTCTTGTTGAGCTGACTGAGTGTGGCAGTGCATTTGCCACACAAAAGAGCTAAAACAGCCATAAAGCTACACGTGATTTATGAACCTATGATTTCACAAAAGAGCTATAACCAATCACTTGCACCAAAGTGCCCACTTAGCAACTTAAATTCAGTATATCACCAATGGATGATACTGCACTGAAGATAACCTATGAAAGAGATGGCATCAGCAAGTCTGCAGGGAAATAGCAAGCAGCTTTAGAGGCAGAAAGGTGCTGTAGCAGGCACTGAACCGTAGGAGCAGGAGGGTGTGCCTCCATACACACAGGAGAGATTTCCCCTGTTATAGAATATGTCTGTGTTAATTAAATGTCCCTTGAAATGAGTGCTCTGGTTTAGTATGTTGTTGTTGTTTTTTTTTTAAAGAAAGAAGTATAACGTCATAGCTCATAAACTGTGCTTTTGAATAGATTCCTGTAATGCCAAGCAAAGGTAACTTCCAAGGTTCAGGTTACCAGCATAGCAAACCCCATTTATTCAATGACAGATTAAGGCAAACATTCACAGAATGGAGAAAATCAAAATACAGTGTAACTCATTCCTTTAGCAGGTAAATTCTCAATTCAATCCAGGTACTACTCCACCCCTAGACAGTACATTCATTTAGTCAGTCAAAGTCTCTGCTCAAATGGAGATTAGTTTCCAATCATAAACAAAGTACATTCATTTGGTCAATCACAGAGCATAAAAAAGTCAAAAGTTTCCCACCCCTGGATCACAACTGAATTACAATACCGTCCATTAACACCAAGCAATTTCTCAAAAGGGCAGGAGAGCACAAAAGGCCATCCACCCTTAAGCTACAACAAGGTTAAAATATCATCACAACATTCAATGCCCAAGGAGAGGTCCTGTCTTCATCTTGACCTGAGACAAGTACTTAGCAATCCAGGTTCCTGGGGAGGCAAAGCCTAACATAACAAAGCCACAACACACATTGCCAGTGTCCTCATCAAGTCACTCTCTTCCTTCAGAACAGTCCCAGAACCCCTGAAAACATCAGCAAGGCCCTCTTCCAGGAGTTCTGTAAAAATGCAACAAGAAAATCCTCCTTTAGGGCTTCTGAAGCAACAGCAGGTTTCCAGGACCTCTACAATAGCAGCACTGTCCTTCACCAGCAGGTGAATCTGGCAAAACAACATCAAAACAGACAGACAAAATACTGGCATCACAGCCATGCCTCCTCAGTTCTCAAAAGTCCTGGGCAGCTCCAACTGGCCCTCAGCAGTCTTTCTCTCAGCAACTCTGGCTCCACAATACTGGATACTGCTCTCCAAAAGTCCTTCTGGCCTTCTCTCAGGTTGGGTCTTTCTCCCAATTCACGGCTCCTCCCAGTTCAGCCCTCTCTCTTCACATCAACAAGTCTATCCCACAAGTGGGATTCACAAGCTCTGGGTTTTAACACTCAACTCCAAAACCAAGCCAACACAAGGAGATCTCCAAATTCCATTACCATTACAATTCCCCAAAGGGTTCCCTGAGTCTGAGTAGAGCTTTCAGGAGCTTTTAACTATACTGTTAGCTTTTTTGCTTCTATCAATCAACAATCAATCAATCAATATTTTAAAGTACCTACTATGTGGAGAGCATTGTGCTAAGCTCTGGTATCTCCCCTCTCAAGGAATATAACCAGAAGCCCAACTCTGCCTGCAAACCAAACCTGGCTCCTCCTTTGCCCTATCTTCTTATACAAACTCTCTGAAACCCATAGAATATAATGTCCAGTTGTGCAATGAATACATATCCATTCCCACTGTCTGCTCTCCTCAAATAGCCTGCCTAGAACAGCCCTGGAAGAATATGACAAGGCAATTAACCTACTTCATGTTAGCTACTTCCAGTACGCCCAGCAGTGTGGGAGCCTCTTGGGACAATTTCCTGCTCACGGTATGCACATCACCTGAACTTTCTTCCATCTCATTTCCCTGATAAATTTCTGTGTTCACTGTACTGACCTATTGAATCTCAATCCCTCAGGTTCTCCATGCTGACACTGGACTAGAAGAAAAGAAGCGTCCATCTTCTCCCCATTCCCAACTCCATCCCTGCCCCTCAAGAAAGGACCTAATGTCCTTCCCAGGTAGACATGTAGAGACAATAGGCCTGATTTAGTCATGGAATCCAGAAGAACATTGCCTTCACCCAAGCTAAGGAAGAAAGAGAAGTGATTTCAAGGCAAGACTGTAGGAGGGGTCATTTAGAGTGGGTACAATCTCCTTCTAAAGCTGGTCCTGACCAGAGATCTATCTCTGAATTCCATAAAGTCTTCAGCCAGGTAATTTATATGCTACAGCATTCATCTTGTATATCTGGGTGTGGTGTTTGGGAAAAACCCACAATGTTTTTGCCCTCCATCTATCCAAATTATTTGTGCATATAGTTTTTCTGGCTCCCAACACACACACACACACACACACACACACACACACACACACACACGCACACACACACATCTTCCCCATTAATTCAATTCAGGGGATAAAAGGGGGCATATACAAGAGACAGTGAAAGGTAAAAATAGTCCTTGCCAATAGCTTGGATATGGGGAATGAGAGATGGTGAGGAATCAAGGATAACCCTTAGGTTGTGAGCCTGGGGAACTAAGAAGATGGTGTAATAGTGGAGTTTGGACATTTGGAGGGTTTGGGGTTAATGATAGTGAGCTCAGTTTTGAACATGCTGAATTTGTGATGTTTAATGTTTAGTTTGAGATGTCTGAAAAGCAGCTGGAGATCTGAGACTGGAGGCCAGCAGAAATGTTAGGGCAGGATAGGGAGACAATAGGCAGCAGAGAGATGATAATTAAATCCATGGGAGCCGATGAGATCACCAGCTGAAGGTGTATTGAAGAAGAATAGAAGAGCATCCAGGGACAGAACCCTGTGGTTAGAGGATATGATGTGGATGAGAAGAAATGATCCGACAGACAGGAGAAGAGTCAGGAGATGGCAGTGTCCCAAAAATGTGGAGAAAAGAAAATGGCAGAGCATGATCAATACTGTCAACGGCTGCAGTAAGGTCAAGGAGACCAAGTCATTGGATTTGGCAACTAAGAGATCTATAGGTAACTTTGGAGAGAGAAATTTCAATGGAATGATGTGATTGGAAGCCAGATTATAAGGGGTTAAGAAAAGAGTGAGAGGAGAGGAAGTGGAGGCATCTATTTTAGACAGGCTTTTCAAGGAATTTAGCCACAAAAGGCAGAAGAGATACAGGATGAAGGTTAGCAAGGATGGAAGGATCAAGTGCAGGCTCCTTGAGGATGGGGGAAACATGGGCATGTTTTTAGGAAGCAGGAAAGGAGTCTAATGACATGAATTGAGTAAGGATAAATATAGACTTCTCTAGTTGGGTTTAAAAAATCAATGGCATGGGCAGCTAGGTGGCATAGTGAATGGAGAACCAGCCCTGGAGTCAGGAGGACCTAAGTTCAAATCCAGCCTCAGACACTTAACACTAGCTGTGTGACTTTGGACAAGTCACTTAACCCCAATTTCCCTGCTATCCCCCCTCCAAAAAGAAAAGCAAAAAAAAAAATCAATGGCATAAGCATAGAATGGGAGAGATTTAGTTAAATAAGAGTTCAGATGAAAAATATCTAAGGTTTTTGGTAAACCACAAGTTCAAAATAAGGCAACAGCATGACATGAACTTTGGCCAATCCTCCCCTTTCTTGGTTTCTCCTCTCTAGACTTCATCTCTCTGGCCTCCCCTGTCTGGGCCTCATCGTTCTGCACCTCACCAACAAAAAATGAGTTCCATCCAAGATCTAATTCTATTATCCTACAGCAGCCAAAAATTGTGATTTGGTCAACACCAAGAGGATGCCTGGGATGAGAGAGTGCACTCTACCCTGCCATAGCAGAGGTAAAGTATTGCATGCATCTCTAGGTTTTACATCATAAGGAAGAAATTGGCACTTCCGTGCACAAAGAGCAGAGCCTCAATGTTGAGGGTCCTAGAGAACATTCCATACAAAGATTAACTGAAGTAACAATGCAAGTTTAACCTAGAAAGAAAGAAACTTGGGAAATATGGGAGGACATGATAACCACCTCTCTAAAGGACTATTGTGAGTAAGGATTGGGATTATTCTGATTATTCTGGAGGATAGAATGAAGCTAAAGTAAAGGAGTAAGAGTTACAGAGAGGTAGATTTCAACTCAATGTATGGAAAAACTTACAAGTCATCATAGCTGCCAGACTCAGGAGACAAAGGGTTCTCTCTCAATAGAATTTTTTACGTGGAATCTGGATGAACACTTGTCAAGGATATTGCAGAGGAATTATTAGTCAGATATAAGTTTTTTATATGGCCTCTGAGGTTCTTTCTAGTTCTAAAATTCTCTGATCCTTAAGGTTGGAGTAAAAGGTAAGAAGAATGGATTATTCCAAATTCATTTTACCCTTTGGTTCTTTAAAAAAAAAAAGGAATTAATTTAAGAACTCACTGTGACAGACACAGCAGAAAGAATCTATAGGAACCCTAAATAATAGGGTCTGGAGGTCAACATTATACCTTCTGGACCACTAACTAGGGAAATCTGTGTATCTTTGTGGGCTCCCTACTATCTCACGAATCCAGTCCCATCACTCAACTGTGTATTATTCAACAGCATTCTTGGACAAAGACTCAAAAGAAGGATTCGAGGGACTTGGAAGGGGCAAAAGACAAATGTCTGTGTCTCCAGAGGAATTGCATGATATCTCCTATGAATACGGATGCCAAGGGCACAGAGAACAAGCAAATCATTAGGGTCTATGAAGTCACAGAATTCCATCCCCACTCCTCATCCCTGGGGGAGCCAACTATACCAGGAAGGATGAGCTCACTGACTTTTGCCAATATGTGTTTCTAAGACTGTGACCCATTCTGATCTATGTGGAGCAGCACTGGCAGAAGCACTTGGCTGGCAGCAAAGAGGAAGGCAATTTCATGAAGTCTTTGTGAATGAATGGAAGCCATCTGGCCCAGCCTATGACCTCCCCAAAAGGCTAAGGACTGAGCTCACCCTGAAATGAAAGGTTCCAGCAGAAGGGCAAGAGGAAGGAGCAGATTCCTAGAACTCTAGTCACAGCTGGATAGCCTCCTGGGAAGCTGGATAATACTACAGATTGTATTGTTCTTGAATGTGCCCTCTTGAAAGAAGACCCTCTCCATCAGGACTAGTTCACAGCAAAACTGTAGAAAGGATAGAGTTTATGTTCAGTGTCCCTCCACTCTCCTTCCTGGGAATCAGGAGGCCTGCACAGACCTGGTTCTAGAACTTTTTTTCTTCTACCCAAACTTACCAATCCTTTCTGGAAGACTGCTGTACTAGAACTAATCTGAGAAACTATTCCAAACCAAAGAATTGATAATGGTCAATAATGACTTCATCCATTCATTCAACATTTACTAAGGGCTTCCTGACCACAGTGTTCTCGTCCTTAATATGACTTAATGTTTTACCCTTCCCAGATACCATTTTTATCTTAATAACATTTTCCGTACTCTAAGGAATAAGCAGTGAGGGAATTTCAGAGTGTAAGCAGCTAAGGCAGCTAAGGGCTTTCCTGGTGATCCATAAATCACAACATACAGACAGCTCTACTCAGATCTCCATGCATCTCAAGCCCCAGTCACTGGTGAAGCCATATGGCATATTAGAGACAGGAGCATACAGCAACTACTGCCTTAGGAGTAGCAGGACCTGGGTGCAAACCTGATTCTACCACTTATAACCTGTATGACCTGAGAGAAATTACTTCAAATCTGTGTCATAGTTCTCCATCTGTAAAAAATGAGGGTGTTGGGTGAGATAGCCCCTAAGTTCCCTTCTCACTCTAAATCTATGATGCGATCTATGACTTGGTGTCAGAAAACACGGGTTTGAATCGTGACTCTGACCCTCATTAGCTGCGGGGTATTCAATCAATCAACACACATTTATTGAGCTCCTACTGTATGACCTGTACTCTGCTAGGTGTTGGGGATACAAACACAAAGATGAAATAGTCCCTTGCCTTCAAGAAGCTTACATTCTATCAGAGGACAAGATAGATAGATAGACAGACAGACAGACAGATAGATAGGATGGATGGATGGACGGATGGATAGACAGACAGAGAGATAGAGAGAGAGAGAAAGATAGATAGAATATAATGTATATACACACATAAGTACAGATAGATCACATACAAAATAAATCGAAGATGGCCTAGGAAAGGAGGACACTAACAGGTAGGGAAGAAGGAATCGAGAATAAGAGGCAGAGGTGAGCAGGGAGTTCATTCCAGAATACTAGAGCAGAGGGAGGCATGGAGGTAAAAACTGGAGCATCATGTGTAAGGAACAGGATGGCAGACAGTCTGGCCAGACCGCAGAGCATGGGAAGGGCAATGTGTATATGGAAGAATGGAAGGGAGGAAGGGGCCAAGTTATGAAGAGCTTTAAATATCAGAGGTATTTGCCTTTGTCCCTAGAGACAACAGGAAGTCACTGAAATTTACTGCGTAGAAGAATGATATGGTCAGAGGACACTTTGGCAATTGCTGATTTGGTGGGAAATGAATTGGAGAGCAGAGAGATTTAAGACAAATAGGAAAACATTACAAGAGAGGAGAGGTGATGAAGATCTGAATTGAGGTGGTGGCCATTCAGATTAGTGAGAAGGTGTTTGACATCAGACACGCTGTGGAGGAAGAATAAATAGATTTGGCAGCTGACTAATCTGTGGGATGAGAGAGAGAGTACTCACCTCAGCTTTCAATGGTGTGACTTGACGGCTTCCACTTGATGAGTACTGGGTTTCTGTGAAGCTGGGGGCAAAGAGGTACCTGTAGATGGCAAAAGTAGAACCGGGCTTCATTAGAATAGGAATGCCATTTTTCTCAGCAATATCATTTGCTGACCTTAAACACTTTCAGAACATACTCAAAGTAGGTTCCCCTCTGGAGAACTACAAGGGAAAGTATTATGTTATTAGCTGTGTGTCATTCATTCAGTTAATCAGCAAACATCCATTAAACACCGTCTATGAGCAATGTGCTATATATTAACTCCTGGGGACAAAGAGATAGACAACACAGGCCAGCTCCAGAGAAACTTACAGCATGACCAGAAAAAGGGAAAGAGGAAGCTAGGTGACACTGTGGATAGAGCACTGGACCTGAAGTCAGGAAGACCTGAGTTCAAATATGGCTTCAGATGTTTACTAGCTGTGTGACCTTGGGCAAGTCATTTTACCTCTGCCTCAGTTTCCTCATCTGTAAAATGGGGGTGATAATAATAGCACCTGCCTCACAGGGTTGTTGTCAGGATCCAGTGAGATCATATTTATAAAGTGTCTGGCACATAGTAGGCATCATGTAAATGGTTATTCCCTTTCCCTTCCTTTATAATAACCAAATAACTCTGATACAAGGGAAAAAGAGCTAAGCATTAAAAACCTTAGAGTATCCTCAGTGCCTAAAACCATGCTCTACCCCATAGGAAACAAGAAATTTCTGCTAAATGGAACTAAATTCTTAGATCAGCTTTTCAGCAGTGGTAAAAATAAGCCAAAACTTAAAAAGAACATGATGGGGCTTATCTCCTATCAGGGTAGTTCTAAGATTTCATTTCAAAAGGGTTTGGAAAGGAGTAGCAACATCGCTTTAAGGATACTTCTAAAGGGCTTGAAAAGCACAAGTTGCCTTCTCTGGCCTTTTCTGGCTGGAAAATGCTTTTACACCAGACCCAGATAGACCGCAGCTCCCTTCAAGGATCCTGTCGGACACAAAGAGCCTGAGAAATGAGGAGGGAAACAGAGTATTAGCAGTTAATTCTACATTCCCAGGGATGGCCGGTATGTGATGTGGCAGAGGCTCCCAGAAAGAGACATGGAGAAAGCAGTCATTTGTACTTTCTATGAAAGTCAAAGAAAAAAGACCCATTAAAGGAGACGGAACAAGATTTCCTTTCACTTGGGAAGTAGATTAAATATTGGAAGAAATGAATGACACAGTCAGAAACCATCAACCAGGATAAGGGCTTAACTGAATATAAAAGAAAGTATGAAGTCCAGATACAATGTGGTATATGGGAAAATACAGGGGATTGGGAATCAGAGTATCTAAGCCCCAATCCAGGCTGTGCTAATTGCTGTTAGCATAACCTTGGGCTTTAAAAGTAATAGCTAACACAGATATTGCACTGTAAGATCAGCAAAGTTATTTATATACCATTATTTGCATGCATTATTTCACAATATGAAGTAGGTGTTATTTTTAATTATAATTTTACAGATGAGGAAATTGAGGCTCAGAAAGGTAGTAGGTGTCTGAAGCAGGATTTCAGCTCAAGTGTTCCTGACTCCATGCTTAGCACTCCATCCAATATTCCACCCACTTATTTCAGTAGTCATGAGTTCTTTCATTCAATTCGATAAACAGTTGAGTACCTACTGTGTGCCTCTCTGGGCCTCATTTTCCACATCAGAAAAATCTAGGAAGTTGGACTAGATGTTCCCTGAGGTCCTTTTCAACTTTAATTCCTATTATGGTACTTAAACTTTCTAACCTAACGTTTAATTAGAGTCCCCCAGGTCTAGGTTAACCTTCATGAGCCCCTCTAGGTAATCCCTCTCCAGCCATAAAGATAACAAGGGTTTTGCCCACCAAAGATGCTCTCTCCCTTTCCTCCAGCCATATTTAACTACCTGAGTATTCTAGTATGGAACTGGAACTGAGTATGCATACAAAAGGATCACTATGCCTACCTCTCAGGTCATTTTTGTGCTTTTCCTTCCTGGTATCTAATGAGGCAAGAATCACTGTGAGCTGCCGGGTTTGGAGAGAGACAGTGGTACCCTGTCTCCCACCCAGCCACCCCGTGTCTGTGAACACAAGAGTGTCTGTTTCTTTAGGGCTTATTCTTTCTCGATCTTAGGTATTCTGAAATGGGAGTATCCAGGTGAATGGTGAGACGAGGAGATTCATTAAGGCATGGGAGGTCTAACTAGCAACCAGGGCTCTTGGTGGCGGTGGCAGCAGCAACCAAGTCCAGTGAGGAACCAACTCTGCAGCCAAGCAAACTACTTGACCCCGCCCAGCTGTGGACTGACTCATCGGTGAAGACGCTGCAAAGAGCCAGCCCAGCTGAACAAGAGGAGCAAGTTGTCCACTGCTGAAAACTCGCCTCAAAACAAAATTGGTGGTAACTGCATGAAGGAAAAAAGGTACCCCTCGCCCCGAGTGTTCTCTATATGCGCGCCTCATTGTCTCTGAATCCACTCTCCCCTGCCACCACACGTATGCAGAGCAGAGAGGGAACTTCTGGTTTGGGAAGAGTTTTGTGGCTTCTATCCTTGCTAAATGTTCTCAGCAAAGATCCCTTTTGTAAAAGCTAACTGTTGTCAATTGGTTGATCAATACGGCAGAATGCACATTGTCAGGGCTTGTGGATGACAGTAAAAGAAACCTCCCTCCAGGGTTACCTCTAAAACTCTGGGAACAACACTCATGGACTTCTAGGTGACTTAGCCAGTTGTCCAGGGGGATCTGAAAAAATGAGAGAGCCCAGAAAGGATGCGATACACAAATGAGGCCTTTCCTGACCCCTCCGGCTAACGGCGCCCTCCTTGTCAAAATGGACTTCATATTTATTTTGTGCTTGCTGATTTGTATATGTGTTCTCCCCTGATAATTTCCTTGATGGTGAAGACTTCGTATCCCTAGTACCTGGCAAAGTATCCAACACATAGTAGGCACTTAAAACTGCTTGTAGACTAATTGGTTAATCACTAGATAGCTTCCCAACGTGGGAGAAAACAGGAAATATAAATAGATTGCAGACAGCACTTCCAATCCCTCAGGATCTAAAAGGCCCCCAGTAATGCAAAAGCACCCAAAGATGACCCATATAGCAAATATACCTTCCCACCAGCCCATTAACCTTCTAGTAAGACCACAATAAGAGGGCCGGGGATTCTTCTCTGGGGATGCCATGAGAAGCTGGATGTTAGATACAGCTTGGGAACCTAAGGAATCCACAGCAGTGACCAGAACTTCTGAAGAGACAGTATTTCCAAGCCAAGATTCCTGGTCTCCCTCCCACCCTTCCCACCCCCATTCCCTTCTTTGTGGCCAGATGGAACAAGATGCTTAAGAATGGTCTCTCTTGTCACATTCCACCCCCCTTCTGCTTCTAGACTTTGGCCAGAAAATAAAAGCCAGCAAGGAGATTAAATATAAAGCATAACACAAGAACCATTTGTGGGTAGAAGCTCTTGGTTCAGTGGGAAGTGTTTCTACCATGTTCGAATCTCTCTAATCCTCTCCCAAGTCCTTGCAGGTGACTTCCCACGTTTACATATCCAGCCCTCATCTCTCTCCTGCCTGCTGAACATCTCCACCTGGAAGACCCATAAGCAATTCAAACTCAACATGGCCAAAGCCCTACTCATTCTCTTTTCCCCTAAACTCACACTTCCTACTTCCTTCTTCCTTCTATGTTTCTTTGAAAACCCCACCATCCTTCCAGTCACTTCAGGCTTGAAACCTTAGAGTCAGACTCAGTTCCTCCTTCTCTCTGTACCTTACACATCCAGGAAGTTACCAAGTCTTGTTAATTCTCTCTCTAAAACATTTTATATAGTACTGGACATGTGTTAAGTGCTTAGCTTTTTCTTCATTTATTCTTTCAGAACATCTCTACCAGTTGCCCCGCCTTCTCCACCACAATGACAGTCATACTTCAGGCTATTCTCATCTCCTGCATAGACTACTGCAATACCCTCCTAACTGCTCTGCTTGCCTCAGGTTTCTTTCTCTCTAGTTTGCCACCAGACTGATTTTCCTAAATCAGAGATCTGACCGTATCACTCTCCTGTTGAAGAACCTTCAGGAGCTCCTTATTATCCTTACCTCTAGGATAAAATAAAAATTCTGTTTTTAAAAAGCCCTGCACAATCTAACTCCAACTTTTTCTTCCAGCATTTTCTCACATCTCTTCCCCTTCACACATTTATTAAAATGTCTACTATTCGTCAGCACTGTGCTAGGTACTGAGGATACGAAAAAGAGGAAAAAGACAGCCTCTGCTCTCAAGGTGCTTACAATCTAACAAGAAAGACATATAAACAAATATATACAAAGCAAGCTATGTAAAAGATAAATGGGAAATAATTAACAGAGGGAAGGCACTAGACTTAAGAAAGGTTAGGTAAGGTTTCCTCTAAAAGATGGAAGCCCAGATGGCTAGTAGTCTGAGCACAGGAGGAAGAGCAGTCCAGGCATGGGGGACAGACAGAGAAAATGCCTAGAACTGAGATAGGGAGTCTTGTTCATAGAACAGCCAGGAGGCTGGTGTCACTGGATAGAAGAGTGTGTCTTGGGGAGTACGGTATAAGGGAGGAGGGGGAAAGGTTAGGAAGAACTTTGAATACCAATCTGAACAGTATGTATTTGATCCTGGAGGTGACAGGGAGTAGGGAGTGTGACATGGCAGGACCTGCACTTTAGTAAAATCACTTTAGTGAATGAACAGAGGATAGATTGGAGTGGGGGGAGACTTGAGGCAGGCAGACCCACCAGCAGCTACTGCAACAGTCCAGGTGTGAGGTGATGAGGATCTGGACCAGAGTGTGACACTGTCAGAGGAGAGAAGGGGGAGTGGTATTGGAGAAATGTTGCTAAGGCAAATTCTACAGGCCTTCCAACACTAGCTATGGGGAGGTGAGAGATAATGAAGAGTCCAGGATGACAGACCTGCTGGTATCCATTCTAACTCCCAGATCTGTACCTTTGCATAAACAGACATCCATGGCCAGAATGCTCTCCCCCTTCACTCTTTCATCTTTAAATCCTGAGCCTGATTCAAGGCTCAGTTCAAGTGTCATATCCTACAAAAGACCCCAGGATTGTCCCAGTTGGTAGGTCCCACCCCACCCTCTACTCCCCAAATTACTTTGACATTATTTGGAAAATATTGTGAATCTTCTTATATGTACTGTGCCCATGTTGTCTATCCCTCTCTCCCTCCTTCCCCATCACCAGTAGACTATAAGCTTTTTGAGGACCAGTATTAATTTCATTTTTGTCTTTTTATCACTACCTCCTGGCACAGTTCTTGGTACAAAGAAGTAACATAAATACATGCTGAATCGAATGGCATGTCCAACAGATGTAGTACCACTCCCTACAGAGTTCTAATACTAATGATCAGTTCCCATTTACATATTACTTTAAATTTTGCAAAGTGCTTCCTTTACAATGTCTCTCTGAGGTAGGTAGTACAGGTATTATAATCTATATTTTACAGAAGAAAAAACAGTCTCAGAGGAAAGAAATGACTTGGTCATTGTCAAAGAGCTGGTATGTGTACTGGAGTTTGAACCCACATCTCCTGTAGCCAAATCCAGCACTCTTTCTCTGACATCAATAAGTCTCTCAATAAGTCCTAATTAGGCACAGCAAATGAAGGTGCCCATCATACACACAGCAAATGTGTATTTCAGAGAATTTACTCTCAGCTTTTAGAATTCTCTAGCTTATTCTTGTTTCATGGGTTGCCATGGCCAGAGAATTTATCACCTTCAGGCCAACTTCCTGGTGATAAGGCTTCCTGCGCTAGCTAGGCTAGTCCTTTGATAGCACACACTATCCATCACTGGGACCCAGGAGCAATGTAAGAGACAATTTATTAAAGAAAAATATAACTGGAAAAGAAGACGCCCATGAAATATTAAAGGATCCAGAGGAAGGCCTCTGGCACATTGGGCATATACATTTGAGAATTACGGATAAGAATTACATATGATGAGTGGGTGTAGACATGTGATCTATGCCAGTGGAGAGAGAATCCACATTGAGGAGATCATATACAAGCTACTTTGGCAGACTTTCATGTAAGAGAGGTGGCCCCAGGCAGTTAGCCAGTGTGCCGATAAGCAGTGTTTTTCTCTGCTCTCTGTTAAGCCCAGACTGTTTAATAGATTATAGGTTGTTGTTGTTGTTTGTCATTTGTTTTTGAAGAGGACCAATGATATCATGGGTTGATGTCTTGACTTGCACGTGAATTAGATTTAAGTGAGGCAGAACTGCACAAAGTAGTTGGCCTTACTTTCTCTTACACAGTCATCAGAGTCAAGTGGCAAAACAAAAGTCAGGATGACTGGTTAATAGTTCACAGATTAATGGTCCTTTTACAGGGCCTTCAGCAAAGCTTTGAATTGGCCCTTAGGGAATGTACCTTTAGTTATATAAATATACTGGCATTCAAAACAGCTGTTCTGCAAGAATTTATAGCAGTGGAATGAATTTTAGACTTGGAATCAGGAGATCTGGGTTCAAATTCAGAGTGAAATATACAAACTATGGAGTTAAGTCAATTCATCTCTCTGGGTCTCAGTGTTATCACCTATAAAATGGGATATTTATACT
This sequence comes from Pseudochirops cupreus, assembly GCA_028627135.1. Lineage (NCBI taxonomy): Eukaryota > Metazoa > Chordata > Mammalia > Diprotodontia > Pseudocheiridae > Pseudochirops > Pseudochirops cupreus. The sequence goes on from JAQQSU010000045.1 coordinate 69,457, forward strand.
ATCTACTTCATAGGGGCAGAAAGCTGTGAAGTAAGCTCTGGTAGCTATGATACCCAATATAAACATAAGTGAACCCAAGGGTCCTGAAAAAAACCATCGTTTGATGAAATTAAGATGTTCCAGAGAGAGCCACCCTTTCTCTCTCAAATACCACCCCCAGTTCCTCAAGTTCCTATCTTCCACCTGCTACAATCTAATCTCTTTTCAGGTGTTCAAATACTGTTCTTATTCGGATCAACAAACCCAAAAACTGATGCTAACAACATAGCCAGCCAGTAGAGCCAGGTAGAAACACATATCCCCAACAGCATCTGCTCCAGGCTGTCTGGCTACAAAGCTCTTGCTCCATAAATATTTGCTCCCAGTTGCCCAGGGTCCTAACCTTGGTGTCTTACTCAATTCCACATTCTCCCTCACCCCATGTATATCCAAACCATTGCCAAATCTTTTTTCTACCTTCAAACATCTCTCATGTTTGTCTCCTCGCCACTCATGTAGCCGCCACCCTAGTTCAGACCCTCCTCACCTCTTGGTGGGACTACTGAAAGTAACCTACTAACTAGTCTCACTGCCTCAAGTCTTGAACTGCCATATCAAAAGCATAGGTTGGACATGTCTCCTCCCTGCTCTGTGAGTTCCAGCAGCTCCCAATTACCTCTGGAATCAAATCTCTGTTTGGTATTTAAAGGCTTTTATAACCTGGCCCAGGGGTGGGGAAGCCGTGGCCTTGCAGCCAGAGGTGGCCCTCTAATTCCTCAAGTACAGGCCTCTGACTAAATCAGCCCTTGACCTAGCCCCTTCTTACCCCACCAGCATCCTCACACCTTACTCCCTTCCATGTACTCAATAATCCAGCTTCATCGGTCTACCCTGCTCCACTTTCAGTGCCCATCTATACGCTTTTGCAGCAGCTGTCTTCCATTCCTACAATCCTCTGCCTCTGTTTCTCTGGCTTCCTTAAAGATTCGGCTCGATTCTTACCTTCTGCAGGAGGCCTTTCCTGGATCCCCCAGCTGCTCTGGTCTGCCCCTTTCAGACTACCTTAATCCATTCTGCATCTTGAAGGAGGAGAAGTCAAACCACTCCAGTGTCTTTGCCAAGAAAACCCCAGACGGGTCACAGAGTCAGACATGACTGAAAAGATGACTGCACAACAGTGACTCTGTATTTATCTTGTGTGTACCTTGTTATCTATATGTTATTTTCCCATTGAGTATGCTTCTTGAGGGCAGGACATGTCCTTTGCTTTTCTTTGTATCCCAACTGCTTATTAAGCACATAATAAATGATTGTTGGCTGACTATTGATTTAAGTTGCCAAGGGTCCAAAGTGGAAAATATAAAAGAAAAAAGACAGTGGAAAGGCCAAAGCAATATCCATTACTCTCTACAGGACCTTAGGCAAGTTACTTACCCTTTCTGAGCCTCAGTTTCCTCATCTGTAAAATGATCCTTTGATCTTATAGCCTTGGCAACAAGCACTACTAAGGAAGAAAGCCCTGAAGTGCCACAGACCACCCCAGGAATGAGGACTGGTACTGAGACAAACCATCTCCAGTAGAACCCATACTGAGACAACCCAGACACTAAAGGGAATTTACTGTAAGGCTGCCTAGAATCTCAGCCAGACCAGAGCTCCATCCAAAATAACAAACATCCCTGAATTATAATGGCTACACAATGTGTCCTTTCTGTGCTCCTCTACCACCACTCTCCCCCACAATGTGTCCCTACTGTGCTCCTCCATATCACCCTACCCCTCATCCCCAAGACTAGACTGAGACAGGCAGCTCCAAATAGCTACTGAATGATTACAACAAATTACAGGGCATAGAAATTAGAGTCACGTTCTGCTCCAGGGCCTTTGCCTTTTACTCTTTCTTCCACAACATTTAGGACCTTAGGTAGAGCAGCCTGGGAATCATGAAGTCCCAGGTCGAGATCTTTCTTGGGACACGTCATGGTTGTGAGACTAGGCTAGTTACTGAACTTCTCAGTACCTGAGGCAACTACCAAAGACTATGATTACAGAAGAGATATTGTTGGGAATTAGTAGAAGGACTTTGCTCCAAAGGAGTTCCTTAAACCAATGAAATCTCAGGTTCAAAAAAAAAATCACATACACACCCCCAACAACAAAAAAGACCATAGCCAGGTCACTTACATTCTCTTTCTTTAGTCTCTTCCTCTATAAAAAAGGCTATGGAATAGCCTGTTAAAGCTAAGGTTTCCCTCCAGCTTAAGACCAATGATCTCATGACCTAAATTCAAATTTGGATTGGGCCACTTAATAATATCTGTGCAGTCCAAAGCAAATCACTTTCTTTCTCTGTGACTTGGTTTACTCAGATGTAAAATGGGAATAATAAGGAGGGTGTGTGGTACAATGGAAAAGAGGATCACATTTGCAGCCAGGGTACCTTAGTTCGAATTTGAGTTTTTCTACTGACTACTTATGTGACTTTAGGTAAGGCATTCATTTCCTGCCTCTGAGCTTTAGCTTCTTCATCTGTAAAATGAAGACCTTAGAAGAGATAATTGCTAAAATCCCTTCCAGTTCCGAATCCTATGATTCTAAGATATGCACCATTAAGAAGCTCCTGACAGGGGTCCAGGTCTAGCAGGGCTGCTCTCAACACCAGTGCTTCCAAGAGGAAAACAGCATGCAGAACCAGTCATGAAACACTTCCCCTTCTCAGCCCATCTTTTTTTTTCTACTCTCCTCCCTTACATTAGCTGGCTCAGCAGGAATCCACAGGAAGCTAGTCTTTCATCACTCAACTGAATTAGAATTTTCAAGAAACAATCTTGAATAATGTGTGTCCCGGAAAATCACCCTACCTTAACCCCTTCCCATTATTCTACCTCCTCCCCCCACCCCCACCTCACACCCACACCCACACACCCACACCCCCCCACACACCTTTTTTTTTTCCAGAAGTATTTGACCTGATAAAAAAGGAAATGGGGGTGGGGGGGGAGGAGGAAATGGCCTGCTATATCTCTCAATGGTCAACTTTTGTTTTTCTTTAACTAGTTCCCTCATGCTTACTCACTACTGAGGATGTTGATAGTTTTATTTCTCTGAATCTGCCTGGGACATGTTTAGAAGATTGTCTCTATTCTCAAAGCATCTTGCTGGGATAAACTAGCCCCCAAATATTAGCACTTAGCATTGTGCCTGACACATAGGAAGCGCTGAATAAATGCTTCTTTATTTAAGCACGGGGTAAATCATAGTGGGATGGCAAATTTTAAGCATACAGTTAGTAGCGTTAGCTCTTGCCATCAAGCACCCCAACCATAAGCCAGTCTGAAAACAACTCCCTCCTTTCCATGACACAGGACATCAAACAGTAAGGCTCTTCTGTAGACCCTTTGAAGTCTCTATATATTACTGATGGCTCTTTTAGTATCTAATCTACAAAGCCCCCTTTTCCTAAGGAGCTGGACTACAAGGCTGGGCCCATAAAAGATTTGCACCATTTCCTCTTTTAGCTCACATCCCCCCTCCTTTTTTAGCCTGATGAGCTAATAAACTCAAAGACCTGATTAGCTCTGAAGATAAACTGATAAACAATTCCAAACCGCTCTAAAAGATAAAACTTTTCACAGACTGACTCAACAGAAGTAAAAGTCACTGTCACTATCATTCTAATTATGAGCCAGGTTTGGGGAATCAAGAAATCTGCCTTTTCACTCCAGCTATTGGACAGAAAACTTTCCTGCGCCTCAGTTTTCTCACAATAAAGGAATTATTTTTAAGGTTTCTTCCAGATCATAGAATCCTGAAAGATTCTGTAACTATCTCCCTAAGAATCCCTATATTCATGAGAAATTCTGGGGGACCCTGGAAGTCATTTTTATCTACTTCTTCTATGGCAAGAGTTCTTGATCTAAAGGTTCATTTGGCAGTCTAGCTAAATAACATTTTAAAATAATTGAAGCAAACGCCCAATTTCAGTTAGAGGTTAATGAATAATAAAGATGTAATTTTTCCCATCCAAGTTTTCTGGCCTCCTAAAATCCATCCTCGACCACCTAGGTAAAGAACCTAGTCTAAGATAACTAAGCCTGAAGGCTTCAGTAGGCAGGCCATAGACACAGACTTGTAGGTCACCTCCTTTCTGTTTCCTGCCTCTTCCTAGGTAGAGTGTGAGCTCCCTGGGGCCAAGAACTTTCTCAGTTTTGACTTTGTATTCCTAGAAGCTACCACATAGTAGGTGCTTAATAAAATATGCTTGTTTGCTTGATTAACTGATTGCACTGGGGAATTCCAAAACACATCCCCCTGGACAATTGCACTTTCTGTCTAGTGGGTTTTTTTTTAAACTTTTGCTTATTTTTAGTTTGCATCACTCATTTCCATGAGATTTTGAGTTACAAATTTTCTCCCCATCTTTCCCCTACCCACCACCCCAAAACAGCAACCCCACTGTATACCCCTTCCCCCAATCTGCTCTCTCCTATATCCTCCCCCATCACCCCTCTGACTTTCTGGTAAGGTGTTTTGTGTGTTCCTGATCACTTTAACCTCTTTCTTTGCATAACCCCTAAAGCCAGAAGCAGAGGGGCTGCAGCTGGAAATGACACTCAACTAGGGGCCAGGGGACCTGGGTTCTAGCCCTGTCTCTCCGTGTCACTCATTCCCTGGCCCTCAACTTCTGCCAAGGGAGGAATGATTATCCTAGCTTTGCCAACTTCTCCATTCCATTTCAGATCAATATTGCAAGGATTTATTAAGTGCTTGTGAGCCAGCCCCTGGGGAAACAGAGACAAATATCATCTGCCCCTCTGTCTCTTCCCATCCCTGTCCCTCAAGGAACTTTCACCTTACTCCTCAAGGACTCCTATGAGAGTGAAAGGTGATCCGGCCGAGGAGCTGTGAGGAGTATAGAACATGTACAAATGGTAAGGTCCTATGTCATTCTGAACACTGAAGAGAAAAGCTAACAGTTTTGTTTTTGTTTTTTCTTTAAGTACGTTTCTCAGGGAAATCTGGGCTCAGATAGTTGTTACATTACCTCTTGACTTGAATCACGCTCTTAACAAGGAGAAGGAAATCTTAACCTGGGGTCCCAGAACTTGTTTTTTTTAATTGATAACTATATTTCATAATAATTAACTTCCTTTGTGATCCTACGTATTTTATTGTTGTTGAGTTGTTTCAGTCATGTCTGATTCTTTGCGATCCCATTTGAGGATTTCTTGGCTAAAATAGTGGAGTGGTTTGACCTTTCCTTCTCTAGTTCATTTTACAGAGGAGGACACTGAGGCAAACAGGGTCAAGTTACTTGCCTGGGGTCACACAGCTAGTAAGTGTCTGAGGCCAGATTTGAAGCCAGGATTTATTTTATTTTATGCATTCATAATCATCCTGAAGAGAGGTCCATAGGCTTCACTGGGCTGTCAAAGGTGTCCATGACACAAAAATGTTTAAGAACCCCAATAGAACTTGTAGTCCCTTCTACAGGTCTTCCTGTTCTTAAGTCAGGATGTTCTAGGAGGCAGAACTATCTCATTATTTTCGTTTGCATAGGCCAAATAGGTTCTTAATTAAGGCTTTTGAAAGCCAGGAGAGGAGAAGAGCACTAAGAGCAATGAGATAAGGAGTCAAGACCTAAAGCACTGGCTTTGGAGTCAAAAGACCAAACATCAGATCTCAGGTCTGCAATTTACTACTTTCATGGCCTTAGCAAATCACATCCCCTCTGGGGGACTCAGTATTTACTCCTACGGGTAAGAAAGACCCCAGCATTCTCATGTAACACACACATCACCTGAGAGCCAATATGGCGGGAGGGGAAAAGGACTAGACTTAGAATTGGAAGACTTGAGTTAAATACACAGCACCTCTACTGGTGACCTTAGGCAAATCACTCAGGTTCTCCAGACCTCAGCTTTCTCATTTGTCAAATGAAGGGGTATGACTTAAGGATCTCAAAGGTCTCTTCAAGCTTTAAATGAAATCCTCTACTCATACCCAATTTTTATTTTCATTTATTTATTTATTTATTTTGCTTTTTGGAGGGGGGAAGGTAGGGCAGTTGGGGTTAAGTGACTTGCCCAAGGTCACATGGCTAGTTTTTGTGTTGTATCTGAGGCCAGATTTGAACTCAGGTCCTCCTGACTCCAGGGCTGGTGTTCTATTCACTGTGCCAACCTAGCCACCCCTCATACCCAGTTTTTGGATGCAAATGTCTAGGGTATGGATTGAATTCTGACCTGGAAAGGTCAGAAAAAGGTGACTACTACAGGGAGAAGTCTGGGCAGGGGTTTCCTTGAAAACATTGAAAGTCTGGCAGGAAAGGAATACCAAAGACACACTTCAGGGTTCTCTCTCCTGGGAATGTGAAAGAGCTGCTTTGGGGAGGTCATCAAACCTCTCAATCTCCTCAAAGGAGCTTTACTATGAGTAATCTTGGAGGGGAAAGAAGAAAGACGTGGCAAGGCCAAATAGAAATTCCAGGATCAGAATCTGGGAATTCCTGACCTCTCAGGAACCAGCACAAACCAACAAATCTACGGCCCTAAAACCAAAGTAGTCCAAGGGCCCTAAGTCAGAGAAATATCATTTTGAAGTTAAAATTGTTGCACAGATTTTCAGCCTACCAAAGTCACATTACCTCAAGGGAACCAGAGCTGGAAAAGACAATAATGAAAAAGAAAATGGCGCCACCCAGAAGCCCGGCCAAGAGTCAGACCTAGGAGGTATGTTTTCCTTAGCTCCTCTATGCAGGAAGTTTCAAACAATGCATTAAGTCAACACTTTTTTTTCACAAACTATTTCCCATTATATCTGCCCTCAACTCTTACAAGGGCCTCTGTCCCCCTTCTGTCAGCCCAGATTTCTTTGTTTTGTTTCTACATTATACACCATAGGATGTTTTCACTAATCCTGTTTACTCCATCAGCAGTATGATCTTTATTTAACCTCAGACTCGTTGTGGGCAATTCCTTAAGCTGAAGGACTGATCAGCACAAAGGGTAAGCAACTTATTTATGGACCCACTTGGGGCAGATTATAAAGTGCTCTCAGTGCTCGGCATCATCTCTCCAACCAGACAGTGTGGCACGGTGACAGTGCCTGGACCTGAGGTCAGAGAATGTGGGTTCAAAACCCAGACATTCTACTTGCTAGGAGTTATCAACCTGGATAAATTGTTTTATCTCTTCAGGTTTCAGTTTCTTCTTTTAGAAAAAGACTAGATGATATCCAGGATTCCTTCTAGCTCTAGTATGCTAATATGCTAAGGCAGCCTGAATCACTGCTCTGAACTAGACAATAAAAATCAAACTGTCTCCAGAAGACCACTATTAACTGGCATCTTGTGCCCTGAAGAGATGAGTCAGATACAAGCGAAAATGGATTGTAGTTGGTGGAAGGAGAAAGGCAGAAGGAACAAGGGGTAGGAAGCCCTGGATAATGGGAAAGAAGCCAACATAAAGCAAAGGAGAGCAGAATAGGGTACTTGTGAGAGAGGTAGCCCCCAAAAGAAGGGAGGTACCCACAAGGAAGGACCTCTGGATTTGGAGTCAAAAGACCTAGTGGTGAGTCCTGACTCTGTGGTTAGTGTCAGCCTCATTTTGCTCATCTTCAAGATTGGGGGAGCTGGACCATATGGCTTCTGAGATCACTTCCAAATCCAAGAAAAAAGAACTAGGCACAAACTTGATTTGTTAACTAATTTCCCCCAGCATTGATTCTTTCCGCAGAGTTCTGCCTTCCTTAGGTCCTCCTTTTAGCAGTTAACTCTCAGAGGTTTTTTCTACTCTTTCTGGCCTTAACCAGTGCTTCTCAGAGTCTAGGCAACTGTGGAACCCAAATCGTATCCCTTTGTCCCCAATTTTATTTTATTAATGCTAAAATGGGCACTCAGGTAGCGGAGTAGATAGAGCACCAGGCCTGAAGTCAGGAAGACTCACCTGGCCTCGGACATTTACTAGCTGTGTGACTCTGGGCAAGTCACTTAGCCCAGTTCACCCCAGTTTCCTCATCTGTAAAATGAACTGGAGGAGGAAATACAAACCACTCTAGTATCTTTACCAAGAAAATCCCAAATGGGGTCACGAAGAGTTGGACACAAGTGAACAACAATAATCAAACAAATCAACACATTATGCTTAAGCTAGAGAGACGGAAAACTGGAGAGTAAAATGCAACAGAGGGTTAAGTGAACTGGACTTCCCTGATGGTGCCCACAAAAGAAGCCACAGCACAGGAAGGGATGAGGCTGCAGAGGCAATAGGGACCCAGCTGCCCTTCTGGGTGGCCAGGATGTCACTCAGCTGTAGAGCTGAGATTGAGGACAGTAAAGATCTACACACACACACACACACACACACACACACACACACACACACACACACAAATGGTGTTGAATGTTGGAGGGGACATGGGAAAACTAGGATACCAATGCACTGGTTGTGGAGTTGTGAACTGATCCAACCATTCTGGAGAGCAATTTGATATTATGCCCAAAGTGCATATTATGCATACCCTTTGACCCAGCTATACCACTGCAAGGTCTATATCCCAAAAACACCCCAAAAAAGGACCCATTTGTACAAAAATATTTATAGCAGTTCTTTTTGTGGTGGCTGGGGAATGGCTAAACAAGCTGTGGTATATGATTGTAATGGAATATTATTGTGCAGTAAGAAATGACAAGCAGGATGATTTCAGAAAAATCCAGAAAGACTGACATGAACTGATGCAAAGTGAAACGAACAGAACCAGGAGAACATCGTACACAGTAGTAGGAATATTGTTCAATGTGTATGACTTGGCTATTCCCAGCAATACAACGATCCAAGACGATCCCAAAGAACTAATGATGAAGGATATTGTCCACCATCAGAGAAAGAACTGATATTGATTGAATACAGACTGAACCATGCTATTTTTCACTTTCTTTCTTTCACTTTTTTCCTTTTATTTAAGTCTTCTTGCACAAAATGACTAATATGGAAAATGTTTTACATAATTGCACATGTATAACCTAAATCTGATTGCTTACTGTCTCAGAGGGGGAAAGGGAGGGAGAGAGGGAAGGATAAAATTTGGAACTCAAAACTTTGAATAAAAATGTTGTTTTTGTAAAATGCTGCCTTGTTTCTCTGATCAAATCAGTGATAGAGTTCTGGTTTGCTTAATAGATAGACCATCTAGTGTTGCACAGCACTCCTTCCTTCCTTCTCAGAATTGTTGCAAAGCACCTATGTGATCACCACTACCTTTCCCCACCCCCAGCACAATCATAATAGGCCATCTCCACAGACTTGGGGCAGAGACAAGACAGAGTAACAGGCACTGGGGATCAGGGACCAAGGAGCTCTCATCTTTCACCTCTCACATTCCACCCTCCACCCTCCACCCACCTATAACTCTAAAAGACCAATCTGACCCTTGCTATAACATCCCACATGCCCTCCCACCCCTAAACTCACAGAATGAACATCAGTAGCCAAAGCCAAAATATACTTCAAATCTACACAGGCCTTTGTTGTCCTTAACTCATCCCTGCCCTTGGCATTTTTGATACCACCCTTTTTCATAACTCCCCTTACCCATCACTAGAAAGGGGACAATGGAAAAAAAGAAACCCTCTCTGGTATATAATGTGGCCATTGAAAGGCCCATTGCCCCACTCAGCTGCTCTCCAAGGAGCCTGGGGTGTACGAGGGGAAAAAGGCTGAGGCTGCCAATTTTCTTCAAGGAAGCAAGAGCAGGGTCATATCAGAGCTGGTGAGAGAAGGGCTGGAAAGAGGCCATGATGTAAAGATGTCCTAAAGACCCTGTTTCTCCTTAAAATGGCTTGCAGTAATCTTGGCCCTGCTCCACCCACTCAATGATATCATTGTTTTCAACAAGAACCGAATCTTAAGAGCAGCTAGAGAGTCCATGAAAAGGTCCCCAGTGAAAGTCTTCTAGACATAAAATTGGTTGGTGGTGTAGGGTGGGGAAGTGGGGAGGGGTGTTCCACAGCCCCCCTCCAGTTACTTGAGAATAAAGGTCAAATGTTTAAAATTTTAGATGAAGACTATGTAGGATGCCCAAATTAAAGGGTGAAGACAGATTTTGCTCTTGGCAAGTTTGTAGGGGGAGATTATACTAGATCAGGAGACAAGAGACCTAGTGCTTCAAGGCATGTTCATATACATCAGCACAGTGAGAAGGTCTTACATCAACCCTGCAAGGTAGGTGAAGCCACTTATTAGACTCATTTGACAGATGAGCAGGACCACAGGTCTAGAGCTGGATGGGACCTCAGTAACCTTATTATCTTACCCCCTCATTCTATAGTGGAGGAAACTGAGGCCCAGGGAAGCAGGCCCTAAGCAACTTGCTCAAGGTCACAAAGGGTTTAAAACTAGATCTTCTAACTCCAGAGGCCATATTCTTTCCACAGGAGTGGAAGGTAACATAATGAATTATCCAAACACAGAGCTTGCCTTCCTGATTCCTTACCCAAAGATGCAAATCCACTGCAGAGAATGTTTTGAGAAAAGCAAGAAGCTTACCCTGTCCACAGGAGATGGGCTGCATTTTGTGTACAGACTAGCATCAGCTGAGCAGGAACAAGGGCTACAAATTTCCTCCTCCATGCTCTGGCTCTCATTCATGTCATTTAGGATTCAAGGTGTCTCCAAAAGGCTGCATGAGTCATTGGCTCTAAATCCAGAAAGTGTAAACCTCACTTTCTCAAAATCAAAATATCTTCTGGTGGAAGTATAAATATGGTTTAACACTGGCCCATGGAGAGTCAATTTTCAGAACTACCAAGATCCTTCAATTTGTCTGGTCTAGAATTTTCCTATACCATTTCCTCCTAGCTTCCCCCACTCCATGGGGCTAGAAAGCACTCATTCTTTTGTGGCCCTTCTGGAGTCTGGTGTGACATGGAGAAAAACACCACCGTGCCACTGGTATGATACAAGTCATGAAGCATGATGCCTGTCCCAGGAGGCAATGTAGTCAGAGGAAATAATTCTGGACTGGTAGCCAAGAGACTTGGGTTTGAGTCCTGGTTCTTGCCAGCTTAACTGTCTGAGCTTGGGCAAATCATCAGCCTTTATTTTCTTCTCTGTAAAATGAATGGGTTGGACTATATTACCTCTAAGTAATTAAAGTCCATTCTCTAAGGTCCATTCCAGCACTAAATCCATTGTTTTTTGTCCTTTATTTTTGAAGAGGACCATGACGTCAGGAAGGTGATGTCTTGACTTGTAAGTGAATTGGATTTAAGTGAGGCAGGGCTGCGCAAAGTTACCAGCCTCACTCTCTCCTCACTCCAGAGTCACCTGGATCCAGAGGCAAAACATAGATCAAGGACGACTGGAGATGACTCTGGGTGCAGTGGAAGACCTTGGCCTTTTTACGCTAAGGTCTTTCCCAGGTCTGTTTGTCTGAGGCAATACCCATTGAGTGATTAAGGCTAGGTAAGAAATGAGTCAAAAGATGACCTAGTTTGCCTTCACAAAAGACAGTGCATTCAGCAGAAAGATGAATACTAATCACTGAGCACTAAATCTATGACCCTATGAATCCTATGTGCTTCAGTGTCCTCTCTATAAAAGAGGGCTGGCATAGACAAATAAGCAGAACATTCATTAAGCACCTACTATGTGTCAGGCACAGTGTTAAGCATTAGAGAAAACAAAAACAAGCAATCAAGGCAGTACCTGCCTTCATGAAGCTTACATTCCAGTAGGGGAAGACAACACATAGAGGGGTACCTGAAAAGGGGAGAAAATGCACATGATGTAGAGAGGGCCATGAAGTGGTATGGCCAGCTGGTTCCTGGCAAGATAAGACAAAAGCTTTTTTTCATCAGAGCTGGGAGACAAAAGGGCCTAATCCAAGGCTGCAGAAGAGAGGAAACAATAATAGAGTGTAGGCAGCATGATAAGGAGACAGGCATGAATATAAAGTTAGTCTCTCAGAGCTTTCTAAAGTTCAATGACAATCAGCTCTCTTTCAGCTCTTACAAGTCCATGGTTCTATTAGGACCATGGAAAGGTAGTGAATTTTGAGTCAAAAAGAAAACTGGAATCGTTGTCTCCCTCCATATACCCTCTGCCAGATTTCAGTGGATCCATAACTCATTCATAGGGTTATTTCCTACACCAAAACAGACAACAGCCCAACTACTCCCTTCCATCCTGGTTAAATCTTGTCCATATCTTTCCATAAATAGCACAGAGGATCTGCCTGACATGGTACAATCTGGTTCTGCTAGTATTTCATGGTTCGTAGGATGCCCCATGGACCATCCATCACTCTCTCTTCAGGACCATGCTCCTTTGGTGCCTCGTTGTAGTGTGGAGGGTAACCCTGAGTCAATAAATTCATGCCAGTGAAATGTAATGCCTGAAAGGTCGTCCTAATGGAAAGCCTTCAAGTTTAAGACTAGTGAGAGAATAAATGTCTGCAGTACAAGGACCAGTCACTCAATCAACAAGCATTTATTAATTGACTAATATGTGCCAGGCACTATGTTATGCCCTGGGCACACAAAGACAAAGGGGAAATAGAACAGAGAGAATCACCATTGCCACAGGCCTTAAGGAGGAAAACAGTTTTTGTTCAAAGAGCAATTTGTTGTTCAGTCATTTTTCAGCTGTGTGCGACTCTTCATGAACTCGTTTGGGGTTTTCTTGGCAGATATTAGAGTGATGCCCCATTTCTTTCTCTAGTTCATTTTACAGATGAGGAAACTGAGGTAACCAGGGTTAAGTGACTTGTACAGGGTAAGTTTCTGATACCAGATTTGAACTGAGGAATATAAGCCTTGCTGATTTCAAGTCCAGCACTCTATTTATGCACCTTAGCTTCCCCTTCAAATTCAGCAAAATCCACTGACCACTCTCTCAAGGTTACTAGGCTTTCCCTGCAGTACAAAGCACCTGGCTAAAAGTCCACTTTCCCTTCCTGTTTCACAGCACCTCATTCCCAGGCTGGAGTGAGATCAATGAGACAAAAGAAAATCTAGATTATTCTTCCTGCTCAGGCCTGGACAGCAAGCTCTGGATTTGGTTTCTCACCCCACCCCCGACTTTTACAAGCCTGCTTAATGAGATAAAGCTGGAAATTGTGACCAAAAACTGAACCCCTAATGACTGATTATCAGACAGTTTAGTATTTTGTAACGGAGGGGCTGTTTGTTATTTCAGGCACAAGGAAGAGGTATCCCATGCCCATCTGTTTGGGAACTCTGCAAAGCTGGATGCCTGTACTCATCTCAACTTAAGGCGTGAGGGCCAGTCTCCTCGACAGTGAGTTCTCTCTGGGGCACTGGGTTTTCAGGGCAGTCCTTAACTGTACTTGGCAACAGCTCAGGGGATTTCCCTCTGATTCCACTTTTAAGTGCTATGAGATCAAGCAAAATGTGAAGCTATGTAGGAAAGGGAAAAGGAAAGGGTGGAGTGAAGGAAAAAAGAAAAGAGGGACGGCCAAAAACAGCTGAGGCAAAAAGAGGAAGAATCTGAAAACCACTGACAAGTCAGAGAATCATGGATCTGGGGCTGAAAGGGATTCTAGATGCCATCTAAGTCTTCACAGGCAAGGGAGAAGCATCTCACTGGCACACTCAGGGAGCCCCACTAGCTCCTTCCAGCGTTCGATGGAGTGATTGTGAATCTCTAGGTTATAAGCAGGAGTTACTAGAGATATCACAGTTCCTAAGCTGGAAGGGACCTCAGAGGTTCTCCAATCAAATCGCCTCATCTTACAGTTGAGGAAACTCAGAGGCAAGAACATTAAGTGACGGGCTGCTAAGTAGTGCAATGAATAGAGCACCAGCCCTGGAGTCAGGAGGAACTGAGTTCAAATTCATCCCCAAACACTTAATCCTTAACTAGCCATGTGACCTTGGGTGAGACACTTAACCCCAACTGCCTTGCCCCCCCTCCAAAAAGCAAAAAAAACCCCATTAAGTGACTTATCCACAGTCAATCCAGGAAGCAAGCATCAGAGGTGGGATTTCAACTCAGAATCTTTAACTCCAGATCATTAGATTGTAAAGCTCTTTAAGGGTGGGGATTGTCTTTTGCCTCTTTTTCCTAGTGCCTGGTACACTGTTGTTGTTCAATCATTTTTCAGTCGTGTCTTACTCATCCCAGATGACGTGTCATCTGGGATTCTCTTGGCTGAGACACTGGAGTGGTTTACCAGTTCTTTCTCCAGCTCAATTTACAGCTGAGGAAACTGAGGCAAACAGGGTGAAGTGACTTGCCCAGAGTAACACAGCTAGTAAGTGAGGCCAGATTTGGACTTGTGAAGATGGGTCCTCCTGACTTCAGCCCCAGCACTTTTATCCATCACAGCACCTAGCTACCCATGCATGGAACATAGTAAGCACTTAAATATTTATTGGGTTGAATTGAACTGAATTGAAATGATCCTTTTCTACTCTATCATGTTGCCTCTTGGCAAAAAAACAAATGGTGCCTTCTTGGAGTCACAGCAAGCACACTCTATGTGTGCTTGAGCAATATTAATGAATGATAAGCAACTGCAGAATATGAGAGATATTTCTAAAAATGCTTCCTTTTTGGTCACACTACACACAAAGAAGATGATGTCTTGAGAAAGTGCTGTCTTCCAACACCAAAGACTTCTGAGAGATAAGAGTAGGGGCTTCTAGCTGGCACAGTGAATAGAGCACTAGCTCTGGAGTCAAGAGGACCTGAGTTCAAGTCCAGCCTCAGACACTTAACACTTACTAGCTGTGTGACCTTGGGTGAGTCACTTAACCTCAATTTCCCTGCCTTCCCCCCCTCCAAAAAGAAAAAAAAAAGAGAGAGACAGAGACAGAGACAGAGACAGAGAGATAAGAGTAGTATTAGATAGAGAGAATTGAAGTTAAGAGTCAGCAAAGACCTTTGTGGAAATCCTCCCTCAGATACCAACTGTGTGACTAGGGGCAAGTCACTTACCCTGTCTGAGGCTCACTTCCCTCATCTGTTAAATGGGGATAATAAAACCTGTAATACATACCTTACAGTATAGTTGTGAGGTCCTAGGTAAAATGTGAGCTACCATTGTGCATGGGTGGTTGTGTTGTGACTTCAAGAAAGACCTGAGCTCTCTAGTTCTGAACCTTCTTTATCATGGCACTAGATGGGGACAGGATTTGGAATCAGAGGACCTGGGTTCAGGTTTCAGATCCTGACTCTGCTAAACACTGTGTGACCTTGAATAAGTCATTTCATTTCTTTGGCCCTTAGTTTCCTTAGCTATAAAATGAGAAGGTTTGATGAGATAAATTCTCTAATTCCAACCTATCTGCTCTGCAAAATATCCAAGTCACTTCTCTGGGGCTCTGTTTGCCTCTGCAAAATGAGATACCGCCAAATGTAAAAGACATTTCTTTTTGATCCTCAAAGTCACTGGAATTTATTGCATGAGGAAGTGACATGAGCAGATCTGCTTTTTAGAAGACAGAGGACTTGAGGCAGGGAGGCCAATTAGGAGGCTACAGCAATTGTCCAATTAGAAGGTGATGGGGGCCTGAACGAAGCTGGTGTCCAAGGAAGAGGAGGAAGGGAGGCATATAAGAAAGATTCAATAGAGTTGGAAATGGCAAGATTTGGCTGCTGAATGGATGTGTGGTAAGTGATGGAAGTCATGAGAGAATTTGTGCAACGTCTCGTGGAAATCTGGATATATGACATCTACAACAGTCCCTCATCAACTCATCTAGTGATACTATCCCAAAGAGGGGATGAGATCAATTACATGATTTGTCCTTGACAAGGCCATGCTGGCTCTTAGTAATCACTGTTTCTCTTTCTGAATGCTCAGAAATCATCCCTTTTTATAATGTCTTGGAATTTTTTCAAGAAGCAAAGTAGAGCTTGCCAGCCTGCAGTTTGGAGAACCCACCCTTCTTCCTCTTTTTAAGATATCTCTCCCCTTTTTCTAGTTCCACAGCACTTCTGTCATTTCTTTCACCTTTCGAAGATAACTGATTGCAAGCCAGTAATCACATCCGCTCCTCTGTTAGTACCCTGGGATGTAGTTCAAATCTCTTACTTGTTGGAGCTAAGGCTTCTTGACCCTGGCAAAGCAGAAAGTAAATGAGGAAACATGATCATGTGGAGTCTGGCTCTTTTCACTCTAGAGAGGCCACGTGGGCCAGTGGAAAGGACACTTGACTTGGAGTCAAAAGGCTTGAATCTTGGCTATGTTACTTTACCAACCCTATGACCTGAGGCAAGTCTCTTGTCCTTTCCAGTTATAAATCTATAGTCTTATGATCGACAATACTAAATTAAAATCAATTATTAATGAGTCACCAGAATAGAAAGGGAACAACACTTTAGTGGAATTTGCACATAGGGAGATATAAATAGTGATGTAGACTGAGAATATGAACACATGGCCCAGCAGAAGTAAGGAATGTGGGGAGAAAATAGCACAGACATTCAACAAATCTCTCTATATTTTCTTTCATTCAACAAATATTTATTGGGTACCTGCTATGTACAAGGCATAGTGCTAGGTGAGGTGGGGGATGCAAAGGTTTCTAAGACAGAGTCACAGCCTCCAAGTAATTAGTAATTTAGTACAGACAAGGCAGAATGGTGGGATTAAAAATGCACTGAATTTGGAATCAGAGGAGATCTGGGTTCAATCCTGGCTCTACTCCTTATTATACTTGAGAAGTTATCTCTAAGGTCACTTCCAATTCACTAGTTGGTAGCAAGTAGAAGAAACCTACAAAGTGGCAATAGGTATGAGGTACAGGGATTGGGCAGTGAGGTGGTACAGTGGACAGAGTGCTGGGCTTGGAGACAGGAAGACCTGAGTTCAAAGTTGGCCTCAGACACTTACTAGCCCTGTGACCCTGGGCAAGTCACTCAACCCTATTTGCCTCAGTTTCCTAATCTGCAAAATGAAATGGAGGAGGAAATGACAAACCAGTCCAGTATCTTTGCCAAGATGAGGTCATGAAGGATCAGACACAACTGAAATGACTGAACCACGCAGGGATTATGGACAAAGAAGTCAGAGAAGAAGCTCCACACACTAGGACTCAAGTCAGACTGTAGGAAGCAATTCATGGGGAAGATTCTAGGAATGCTATTTTGATTAGTATATGTTTAGGAAAGGAAGGTAAAAGTAATTATATAGGGCGCACTATGTGCCCGGCATTGTGTTAAGTGCTTTACAAATATTATCTCATTTGATTATGCTCTTATGTATTTCCCAACACCTAATTTTGAGTAACTCTTCACCTATCCCCATTTAATATTCCCCCTTATTAATGGGAAACATCAGCCCTTAAACTTTTTTTGTGACACAGTGAAAAAGAGGGATGGATACAGAGTCAGAAGACCAGAGTTCAAATATTAGTTCTGCTACTTTTTAGTGGCCATAAGTCATATTTATAATATGGGAGAATCAAAATAAGTCATATTTATAATATGGCAGCCAAAACCACTAATATAACTTTATGTGTCTTTAAAAGAGGCATAGCATCCACAGTGATGGATGTACTCTGTACTCTGTCCTGTTCA
>JAQQSU010000450.1:5225-23581 GCA_028627135.1 Pseudochirops cupreus
ATATAGTGCTATAAAAAATTATAGCAAGTTTCTCTGATAAAAGTCTAATTTCTCAAATACATAGGGAACAGAGTCAAATATATTCAAAAACATATTTTAAAACCTATTTACATAACACACACTATTTCTATACATACACATACTATATACACATGCATGCACTATATACACATGCATATTTATATGTGTGCATGTGTATCTATGTTTATATGTACACATATATACATACATATATACGCATACACATACATATATACATACAAATATGTATGTATGCATGTATAAAAACAACTCTTTGTTTTGGCAAAGAATTGGCAATTGAGGGGATATTCATCTCTGGGAAATTGCTGAACAATTTCATCCGATTGTGATGTAATATCTAAGAGTTATAAGAAATGATGGGAAGGGTCATTCTGCCTATGGGGGTGCAGCTCCTGAGAAGACTTATATGAACTGATACAAAGTGAAGTGAGAAAAACCCAGAGAACATTGTGCACAATAACATCAATGTGGTAATGATGATCAACTGTGAAAGACTTGCCTACTCTGATCGTTACAATAATCCAAGCCAATTCCAAATGATTCATAATGAAAGAATGCTATCCTCCTGTGGAGAAAGAAGTGATGAACTCTGATTGCAGATTGGAGTATAACTTTCTTGCTTTATTTTTTGTTGTTGTTTAAGATATGGCTAATGAGGAAATATGTTTTGCATGATTTAACATGTATAATTGTTATGATTTTGCTTGCCTTCTAAGTGGCTGAAAGATAAGATAGAGGGAAGAAAAGAATTAAAAACTCAAATTTAAAAAGAAAAAATGTTAAAAACAAATAATAAATTTATTATTAAATGTATATTTTAGATTCACGAACTTAGATCAGGAAAAATATGTCTTTATTTCAATGTAGTTAGTTGCCTTTGTAATCCTATGTTTGTTTTTTCTTTTTATAAATATTATTCTGAAAATGGGTCTTTAAGTTCTACCAGATTGCCAAAGGTGTCCTTGACACACACAAAAATATTAAAGACCCTAAATCTAGTACAAATTCTCATTTTATAGACGATGAAATGAAAGCTCAGAGAAGTTACATTACTTTACTAACATCATAAAGTAAGTGGCAGAGCTGGGAATTGAACTCACATCCTTGGACTCCAACTCTAGTGCTTCTTCCACAGATATAGGAGAAAATATGGAGCTAGATTTTACCTTATGGATTATCCACTCTCCTCACTTTATGAAGGATTCTTCTCATTTTAAAGATGAGGAAACTAAGCAAGAAAGTGAAAGAGACATGTCTAAGATCACACAATAAGTAGTAACCAAATTTGCATTCTCCACTGTAGAATCTCAGAAAGAAGGAAAACCCTAGAAGTCAGCTGGTTCAATCCCCTGCCTCTAAGTAATGTGATATCTAGATCATGCCCATTCTAACTAGAATGCTTTCTAACTAACATCAAGGATCATTATTCTAACCAAACATATTTAATGCTACAAAAGGGATAATTTAGTAATGATTTTTATAGCACAGAGTATATACTTCAAGTATATATTTTTTAAGAATGCATTTATGTCCAGAAACTTTTTTTTTCTAAACTGAAATCTATTTTGGACTGTCTCTTATTTTTTGTGCAATTGGGTTTTTTTTAGAAATTAATAAAAAAAACAAAGAGAATGCTTGAATTAGCTGAAATATTTAAGTAGCCTATATTTTAATGCAGTAAAAATGGTCATAGATCATGAAAAATGGAGAGAAACTAAAAACCTTATATTATGAAAGTAACAAGTTCATAGAAGAGAAATGACACCTTAAAAAGCTTCAGCTAGTTAGTGGCAGAACTGGTGTCAGAACTTAGATCTACCGGTTTCCTAATTAATTTCTCATGTGGCACAGCAGTGGACAGAGTGCTGGTCCTGAAGTTAGGGAGACCCGAATTCAAATTTGACATGAAATACTTACTTGCTATGTGACCCTGGACATGTCATTTAACCCTGTTTGCCTCAGTTTCCTCATCTGTAAAATGAACTGGAGAAGGGAATGGCAAGCCACTCTAGTATCTTTGCCAAGAAAACCCCAAATGGTTAACAAAGAGTTAAACATGACTGAAAAGTGACTGAACAACAACAACAAAGCTTCCATCTCAATGTTAAACATCTTGGATTGTTTGGAATACTTGTATTTAAAAAACAAAATTGGTCTTTTTTTTTTAATCTGCAAAAGGGAAGGATTGAACTACATAGTGTCCATTGTCCCTTCCTATTCTATCATCTATGAGACTCAGTGTCACACTGAATTATAATAATGGATGGCAAGATATACATATGGCTATGGAAAAGAGAATAGTTCATACTCCTTTCTTTTCCTTTCAGCTCTAATTGGGTGACTCTCGCTACCTGCTCCGCTATTCGGCTGCTTTATTCGGCAGAACTCTTTGTTCTGCCATCTAGTAAGGCTTTTCTCAGCCGTCTCCAAAACACATGTCTCCCCAGACTAGTGTCCTCCCATTCCAGGTATGTGTTTCGGCGTAGCAGCCGGTAGAGTTCCACTTGCTGTCGTAGCAGTGGCTTCTCCACTTTCTGTAGCATGATGAAGATGATACCTCCATGGCTGCTCAGAAACTGCCATGTCTGGGCAATTTCATACTCAAACTTGCACCAGCGGCTCTGGATAAAGTGCTTGGAGATCACAACAATGACCTTCCGACTCTTATGGAAACCTTCCTGTATAATGTTGGCGGCAATAGCCACCCCAGGGATAAAGTCTCGGTAGTGAAGGCAGAGTTGAAATGCAGGAACACCCTCTTCGAGGTTTTTCACCAATTCCTTCCTCACCCAGTCCTCATCTTGACTGGAATAGATGACAAAGGCATCATAAGTGCTTTCCCCTCCGCTAATTTTTTTGCAGCCAGCAAGCAGCATCAGGTGGAAATAGAATTTATAGACCATGGCCAGTACCAAAAGGACCACCATTACACCCAAAACAGACACAGCAATGATGGTCTTTTTCATCTGACAAGTTAAATTGTCAAATAACAGCACAGAGACATCTTTCATATGAGAAGGGGTCTGGCAAGTCATTGGCTTAGATCTATTCAAGAGTTGTATATGCTCTCTGACCCACTGAAAGAAGGTTTGATGGTCACAGACACAGTCAAAGGGATTTCCAGAAAGATCAATAGAAACCAGGGTCCCTGACAGTGCCTGTAGATTCTGCTCATCCAATGCTGTGAAACTGTTGGAACTGCAATTCAGGACTTGGAGGTTCAAAAGAGGCATGTAGATGAGTGGATCAAAAGTCTGGAGCTTGTTATGACTAATATCCAACACCTGGAGTTGGTGGAGGGACTCTATTGATTTTTTGAGTACTTGTTCTAAGCGACAGTAAGAAATATTTAGTGAGACAAGTTCCCTGAGGTTCTTGAAGATGTCAGGTAAGATATTGTTCCGAAAAGAGTTGCCAGCCATTTTCAGGTGTCTGAGATTGCTCAAACCTGTGAAAATGTATTTAGAATCAACATAAGTGTTTGTGTAAGAAATATCCAGGTACTGAAGTTTTGTGAGTGAGAAGAAGGCAGGGAAAACATTCTGACCTTTCAGTTGGCAATGTTGAAGGTCCAGAGTTTCTAGGTTCTCAAGACCCATGAAGTTCTTAGTCAAAATGATATGGGCATTATAACTCAGGTTCAAATATTTCAGCTTGGGTGTATCAAATATTTTATTAGAACAACAGGACAAAATATTCAGAGCATTTTGGCTGAGGTCCAGAAACTCCAGACTGGGAAGTTCCAAATCAGACAAAGTGGTGAGATCTTTGTGGCGAGTAATCCGGAGTTCTTTAAGGGAGGGGAAAGAGGTACTTAGCAAGTTAGGTAGTATATCAAAATTGCAGTTAGTTAAGACCAAAGAGAACAGCTTAGGAAATACTGTTAGGTTAGTCAGCTTCGGTATGGGAACTGTAACTAGATGGAAAACAGAAACGTTGACTAAACATTTGAAAAATTCATTATTATCCGAAGGGAATTTAAAGGGGGCAATCAACCAAAATTCATCAATGTTTACCTCACACAATCCATCTAGGATGTTGCTCTCAATTCTGTCCATATACTTTTCATTTTTGTAGTTTCCAAGGACCAGCTTATCAACTTGTAAGCCAGTCATTCCCTTAAGACAAGCATACATGATTGCTGAGCTGTAAAAACTTCCTCTCAGAATTAGTCCAGATAAGTGAATCCCCTTCAAGCCACCTGGATGGATATATTGAATGGGATTCTGGGAAAGGTCTAGGGTGAGATTGGGATTCAGTTTTATAGATTCGAAATCTCCATCAGAAATATTTTTTATCTGATTCAGGTGAAGGTCCAGATGCTGCAGGGAGCTGAAGCTGGCAAAATAACTGGGTAACTGGAGAGAACTGATGGAATTATGTCCCAGATATAGCTCCTGTAGGGTCATGAGATGTCCAATGGGGAAGTCCTCCAGAGACACAAGATTTGTTTCTACAACAACCAGCTTCTGTAACTTTGGCAGGCCATGGAAGGCTCTGAGACCCAGACTCTGGATTGGATTTCCCGTCAGGATCAAAGTGGAGAGATTATATAGGCCCTGATACGTGTCATCTTCAATCTTTTGAATATCACATCTGCAAAGAATAGGGATATAGTGACATTTTTTTTCATTGAGGAAAATTCTAGAACAGAATCTTACCAACCCAGATGCCCATACAGATGTGATACAACAGGTGAATGTGCCCCAGCAGAGAGATCAAACAGGCACATATTGCTGGCATAGCATTATTAAATCAGATGCATGAACAGACACAGTATTATCACACTGGCAGTACAGACAAACACACAATTATCACACTAGGCATATGGAGATAGAAAACTCAGCAGAAAAAAATCACTTGAGGTCTAAACAGAATTCAGTGTTGTGGTATTGGAAGCTGGGACATGGAATGGCTGGTTACTGGTGACTTTGGTCAGGAAACAGAGATAGATGTGAATTTTCTTATTCCATGCCACAGATACACAGCAGTGAGTAAGACTGTGCGTGATTTCCATGAACATACAGGTCTGTCATCCAAAGCAAAACAACTTGTCCATTCAACCCACCCCATCAAGAAGAATGCAGACAATAACACTGGCAAACTTCGCAAGTTGGATGAATCAAGCAACGGATATTTATTTACCATTGGAGAGAAGCAACATTTTTCAATTGAAAGTGCAATTGAATTAGGAATTAAGGGCCCCGACTTTCAATTTTTCCAACTTTGTTACTAAATTTTCTGAAGTGATTTTGGGTAAAATTACTTCACTTTTCTGTGTCCTAAGTGTCTTATCCTGTACAATGAGAAATTTTAGATGATCCTCAGTCATTCTTAAAGATATTCAAATTCTAAGGTCCTTTCCAGCTCTGTTGTTCTGAATTTTAAGGTCCTTTTTTTTTTACCTCTGATATTCAAGTTTCTAAGTTACCTTCCACTAGCTGGTAGCTCAGTAGTGCAGTGGACAGAACTTTGGACCTGAAGTCAGGAAGACCTGAGTTCAAATCTATCCTCATGGTGTTTAATAGATTTGTGACCTAGGTAAATTACTTAAACTCTAATTCAATTTCTTCATATGTAAAATGGGGATGATGGTAAAACCTGCTTTCTAGGGTTGTTTTGAAGATTAAACGTGATAATATTTGTAAGGAGCTTCACAAAGCTTAAAGTGCTAATTGTCATTATTGGTAGTATCAGTATTCTGAATTCTAATGTACCTTTATTTCTGACATCTTTTGGTTTAAAGTCTCCATCCCCTCCTCCCGCCACCCCTGTCAAAGAGCCTATAACTAGTCTATGGCCAGATCCTCACTAAAATTTAAAGCCTCTTGCTTAACAAAATGAAGCTGTGCTCCAAGCTTAAGGAAACAAATAAACACACTCTTTAGACTTACTCAGAGTATACCAAAATGCAGAACTATTAAGGGAGTTTCTTAAATGTGGTAAATGAATAGCACAGTTAATAGACACAGTTAATGACAGGTTAATGACACAGCTAATAGACTCTATTAATGATTAATGTCATTCTGTGAGAAAGACTCAATGCTAGACCACACAAATTTCTACTTCTGAGGATCTAGAATCGGTACTATCTCTTCTGTTATCTGAACCTCAAGGCATCCTTTGACTAAAATCAGTAAAGCAGTAGCATTCCCTGTTTAAAGGTAAGGAAGCTAATTGAGCAATGAAGGAGTTAAGGGATGAAGCTAGATCTGCAGAGATATCTATCCCCCCACTCTGGCAATAAGACTGGTTTCTCTGTACCATATACTCTTCCTTGCCATTAGTATTCTTCAGTTAAGCTCATGACCAACTGTAAGAGAGAGACTCTTTCTCTGAGAGGACACTATCCACCTTCAGGTGAGCACATTCATTTGCCTAGCCAAACTCTGTAACAACACAACTCCCAGATATGAAAACTGCCTATTTATGACTCTTTATAGCCCCTCAGCTTTTTAGTTTGAATCAGAAAATTTATACAACTGGGGAATATAGATTCATGAAATCACTTAGACTGAAGTCCTCCCCAGATAATTTACTTAACTTCCAGAAAACCTAACAAAACCTTCTTGATTCTTCCTTCACAAACTTCCTCTCCTTCCTCTCATTTCTGACCATCATTCTTACCACTTTAGGTTCCCAACCACTTTATAGTTGAATCATTTCAGTTCTAACTTGTAGATTAATTCCTTTCTTTTTCTCCAAGCTTTCCATCCCCTTATCCAATTTATACAAATTAACCAAATCACTTTAGCTAAAACATGCCTCTGATTAACTGTGTTCTGAACCTATAGTGGCTCCCTGTTGCTTACAAGATAAAATACAACTTCCTTATTTTGTTTTTCTTTCTTTCTTTTTTTGCCTTTTTTTAAAGAGGGTAATTGGGGTTAAGTGACTTGTCCAAGGTTACACGGCTAGTTTTTGTGTTGTGTCTGACACTGGATTTGAGCTCAGGTCCTCCTGACTCCAGGGCCCATGCTGTATTCACTGCACCACCTAGCCACCCCAAGAAATTGTCATAGAAATAACCTTTTTTTTTTTGGAGGGCAATTGGGGTTAAGTGACTTGCGCAAAGTCACATGGCTAGTAAATGTGTGTGTCTGAGGTCACATTTGAACTCAGGTTCTCCTGACTCCAGGGCTGGTGTTCTATTCACTGTGCCACCTAGCCACACCCCCCACCCCTTTAGATTGTTTTTCAACGCACTTCCCAATCAGGTTCTAAATTATGAAATGGCAGAGCAGTAGGAATATTGGACTGAGAACCCAGGGAAACTTGGTTTGGATTCTGTCTCTGCCCCCATCTTCTTGCTTAAGCTTTGGCAAACCATTGTACTTCTACGGTCCTAATTTCCCTTCTGTGTAAAATGAGGAAACTGTGTTAAATGATCTCTAAAGAATCAGGAGACTTGGATATAAATTCGTCTGCAATATTTACTGATTCTATTGGCAAGTCATTTAATCTCTTTTAGCATAAGTTTCCTTATCTGTAAAATCAAGTTAATAACACTCATTGATTTTTTATGTGAAGAACACTTTATAAACCCTAAAAGCTGTAGGACTGCAAGCTATCTTTATTTTCTACTCCTCCCTTGCACAAACTCTTCACTCAAGTCCAACTAAAATTCCTTGAACTTGCCTTGTAGCTTCTCATCTCACTCTATTCTCATAACCTAGAAGAATTCCCTCTTCTCCTGCCCTGTTTGAATCCTGGATCAAACACTTACTAGCTATATGATCGTGGACAAGTCATTTAATCTTTTAATTTCTTGATCTACAAAAAAGGGAAAATATTTGTACTATTTGCCTCCCAGGGAGTGATAACAAGAAAGTACTTTTCAAACTTTGAAGCAATATAGGAAGATGGAAATTATATAATCATAATGATAGTATTAACATTATTAATTATTAATAATAATCTTTACTGCAAAATTATGTACATCCTTCAATGCTCAGTTCAACAGAAAATGATATCTGCCTGCTCACACTATTTATTAGCATATTCTTTTTTATTATACATATTTTTCTGCATATTTTATCATCCAAGTAGAATAAAATATCCTCAGAAAAAGGAAATTCATCCATCTTTCTGTCCCTAATAGGGCCTGGGGCAGAAAAGATAAGTAGGCTTTAAGCTGGAAAAAATTTGCAAACCATCCAGTTCAATTCACTAATTTTGCAGATGAAGAAACTAAGATCAAGGGGCTAAATGACTTGTTCATGATCATGTGAAGAGTAAGTATCAAAGTCAAGATTCAGCCTTCTATTGTTTTAACTCTCTAGCTCTTGAAGAAGAAGAAGAAGAAGAAGAAGGGGAAGAGAAGGAGGGGAAAAGGAGGGGAGGGTGAGGAGAAGGAAAGAAAGGAAGGAAAGAAGGAAGGAAGGAAGGAAGGAAAGAAGGAAAGAGAGGAAGGAAGGAAGGAAAGAAGGAAGGAAGGAAGAGAATGAACCTTAATCAATTAATAAGCTATAGTTAGGATTTGGGAGTCTCACTTCAAAGAATGGGCTCTAGAAATGATAAGAAGAAATAAGGACTCTAATTTACCTGGACAAGTCAAGGATTCTCAGTCCAGTGATCCTGGAAAAACTGCGTGGAGCCAAAGACCTCAGTGGGTTGAAACTCAGGTCCAAGTTCTGAGTGGATGAAGGTATATCCATTGGGACTTGAGAAAAATTTTGGTCCATGCATTGGTATTCAACACTTGGAACAACCTGTATCATTTACAGATAAACCATTGGTGCTTATTATACGGATCAATCATGTTTATCCTGAGTACTTTCCTTATACTCTTAGCCAAACCTGAACCAGGAAACATTAAATACCATGCGCCATCTTCTATCACCTATGTATACTTAGCTGGGGTTAGGTGATAAAGATTAAACTGAATGTCCATAAACTCATCTAGATAATTGTAACTAGCTTATGATTGTCTTCATTTCAGGATCTAAATGGAAATTTAAAACTTTTTTTAACTTATTTTTTTTAAAATAAACATTTTTTAAGCACTTTTTTCTTACCATCCTTGGGCAGTGAGTGGTGCAAAAATAATTTCCTTCACTTTACCAATGAGAAAAATGAAGTGCAAAGAGATCAAATAACATGTCATATACTTCATAAGCAACAGTACCTGGTTTCAAACCTTGATCTTCTCTCATCAAATTTAGTGTCCTTTAGACTAAATCATGGTATCTTTTAAAGAGCCTGAGAAGCATAAAATGGGAAAGACTCTTCTCCTAGAGTTCATATCTAGTACTTTTATTAAGGAGATCTATCTATCTATCTATCTATCTATCTATCTATCTATCTATCTATCTATTAAATTTTAAATGCATCAAGCATGAGGCTGTAAGCAAAGAGATATGAATTCTGTTCTTGGCTGTCCAGCAGAGAATCTCTGTGACCTGGGACAAACCACTTCATATTTTGGGCCTCACTTTTTTCTTTGTTAATTGAAGGTGTTAATACTTGGAATAAATGCGTCAAATATTATTTTAAATCATCATCACATAAATTGGTGGTAGTATTGCTACCAATATTAATATTTATGTTAGATGCCTACAGTTTTATTTTACAATCTAAGTTCTATAAATGAAATTCTACTATGGTATAAAGATCATTGCCTTTGACCTTTTATTTTCATCATTATCCTGGTAAAATGGACAGAGTCTTGGCCTAGATTGGGCTTTATCTAGTTTCAGCTCTGACACTATTAACTCACTATGTGACCTTGGGCAAGACATTTTCTAGGCCTCAATTTTCTTCTCTCTTAAATCAAATGAGGATGAATTAGATGATACATAAGATATCTTTTTCATCTCTAAAATTCATGGTACTAAGATTCTGCACAATTGCAACATTCTATGATCTGGGGTCTAACAGCATACTTTCTATGGTAGCATCCAGCTCCAATAGTCAATGTTCTAGGATTCCATAAAGTCTGAAATTATATAATCTCTCTATTTGTTGCTTAAATTTCTGGAAATGCAGAGTCCCATTGTTCCATAATCTATTGCCTTAGGAATCATTTTGCACTTAGTGTGCAACTAAATTAAATATTTTCCTTGACCACAATTTCAATTCTCTTTTCATTTCTGGGTGTGTATTATATATCCCTTTGCTTCTTGCTCTACTATAATCTGAAATATTTCCTCCATTGTTGTACAATATTTCCTTCTCCTTTGATCCAGATCAACCTGGACTTTTCAAAATGGAGAGAAATGGAATAGTGGGAATAGCAATGGATTCTAAAAACAGAGGATCTGGGTCTGAGCCCGTATGTTTCCACTTGCTAACTATTTCACCTTCGGCTCTGAGCCTCAGTTTCCCAAATGTCAAATGATGGTAAAAATAATATTCCCTCGATAACAGCAACATTATCTATTTTTCAGGGATGATAGAAGGATCATATGATATATTGCATGCAAATAAACCTGAAATAGTTGTAGCAATGTTCTTTATTGTTATTGTTATAATTAAAAGGCAATAATAACTCCTAGGTACTAGGCAACAGGGTTGGAAAAACCAGAGGCGGTTACTCATTTTCCTTTGTTAGAAAATCAGAGATGGGTCTTCAGAGAAAATGAAGGGGCTTTGGAAGAAGGGAAGTATAGTAGAACGAGTTCTACCTTTGGAGGCTAAAACTGAGTTCAAATACTAGTTTGCTACTTGCATACCTCTACAAATGTATGAAAGTCAGTTTTCTTCTCTAGACGTGTTTCTTCCATTGTAAAATGAAGAAAATGGGACTAGATTTTCTTCATAGGTTATTTCAGCTATAAATCCTATAAGTTACTATGGTTTTGTTTTTCTTTTCAACATTTAAGCTATGATACCTAACAGAAACAAACCTTGTCAAAGCAGCAGTGGGATTCAGTCGACACTGAGTCAGATAACCCAAGTTTGAATCTCAACTCAATTTATTACCCAGATTTGGGGAAAGTTCCTTCTGCCCTCTGAGTTTATTTTAGCATCTGTAAAATGGGGATAATAATATTTACTCTAATTGTATCCTACCTTGAACTACTTATAACTTCACTGGATTGTTGTTGGACATGCATAAATCATTATAAAGAAATAGTGCATTAGGTGAATGTGGGCTTTGTTTTTTGTCAATTTGCATTAATATGCACTAAGTGTTACTAATATTTTGTCATAATATATAATTTTTCTTATAATATATAATGATTTTTTGGAGAAAAAAGAACTTATTGTAGTTTTATTTATTCTAACACCAACATTGTTTCCATGAGAACCTCTTAGTTGTATAGACTATGTCAATAGGAGAGTTGGACTAAAATCACAGATTTTGCTTTTTAAAAACTTTTCAAAAGCATATTCATTAAATAGCCCAAAGTGTACCTGTATCCCAAAGGGGTTAGTTAGGATATATGGGGAAAGAGTAGACCTTTAGCCAACACTGAGGGACAATACATGGAGAACCTTTAACTTTTTGACCCTAGTAATATAATCAGAGTAGTTTCTAGGAAACAAACAAACCCCCCAAAATTAAATATGTGATCAGTATACAAATTTGTTTTTATTAAGAGACAAAACAATCAATTATATGAGCCCTGTTCTGTTTTAGCGAAATTATTCCTTTGTATAGAGTTTGTCTAAACAGATTTCTTAACACTTTAGGATGCAAAATAGTGGAAGTCTAGTAATATCATTCCCCTTTGTCTCTTCTTGGCCCTGATGTTCATAAAAGGAAAAACTCATGGCCAGATGCATATATGCAGGAAATGTTTATCTGCTCTAATCATTTGCTATGTCTCTGGTGTTCTTGGCTCCCAGGTTCCAGTGTGATGCCCTCAGCTGGAATCTAAAGCTGGAATCTCCTTCCTTCTGGGGAGGAATCACCATGGTGATAGCCTTGAAAGAGGCCATAAAAAATCCCCAGAATGCCAGACACTGGCTGTTATGATCTCTTTTGCCTGTTTCTTTCCTGTTTTCTTACCTTCTTCTTGTAGAAACCCAAATGACTCACCACAGGGAGAAAGTCCAAATGTTCCATGGGCTTCTGTACTAACTTTCATTCAGAAATGACAGAAACTTGAATGCTCCGAGCAGATGTTTCAATTAATCTTCTTGTCTGAAACTTGGCTTCCAGCAATTTTTTTTTTGGAGGGGGGAGGAGGAGCATTTCAGCAGGAAGAATTCAGCATCTGAGCAACATCTCCCCCCCCCGCCCTTTTTAATTTATCATCCTACTTTTATGCTCTAAAACTCTATGAAGTTTTGAGAAGCTTATTTTCCTTCCTGTGATAAACATTCTATAAACTAATGTATAAGAAAAGATTACCATCCCAGATGGTCTCTAAGATCTCTTCCACTTCGAACCCTCTATTCTCTGTCAGTCCAGCTCTGACACTGTATCCAAAGATACCTCCCCAATATCTTATGAGTGTTCTAACGTTCTGTTTCTCAAGGCCCCTTTCAGTTTTGACATGAAAAGAGTCTAAGTCCAGCACCAGGACAAAGCACCACCCCTTGGAGGAGGAATGTAGTCTTGGCATATGATTCCAGAGCAGCCAGTTAAGCCACTGGAAAGAAAATAAAAGTAAACATGAGTCGTAAACCAAATTATTTTGTCAGGTGCTTTGTTTACAACAAAATGATCATTGGATCTACTGAAATATCTTGTGTTTGAACTGGTTGGTTTATGTGTGAGGACACAGCTAGAGACAGTGGTCTGAGTTTTACTTCAAACAGTCTATCTAGCCTAGAAGCAAGGACTGTGAAAGGACCTCTAGGTATCCTTAACAAAATACATTTATCTTAAGCTTGTGACAAAGATAACTAAGATAAGTGTTGTTATTTGTCTTCCATTCTCCAAAAAGGATCATGAATTCAGGAAGATGATTCCATGACTTGCAAATGAATTGGTTTAAGTGAGGGAGGACTGTGCAAAGTCACCATCCTCACTTTCTGCTCTGGAGCCATCTGGGTCCAGTGGCAATATATAGATCAGGATGACTGGAGATGCCCCCCCACCCCCCACTGAGACAGGTGGTCCTAGTTTAAAAGAGCAAACTCCTAGGAGAAAAAAAAAGTCCAACAAAACTCTGAAGATGTCACATTTTCCTCCAATTCTCAGTTTCTATTGAGATTACTGTGGAACTAATGGTACATAAATTAGACAAAGCCTAGGTCGCTGACTTTTAGCACCCTGTACCAGCCCCAACAACCAGGGTTAAAATATTCTTTCTGCTTCTGTATGTTTGTGACATTGTGAAATTCCTAGTTTTTTTGTAAACTAGATCAAAGTTCATAGAGCCTGAGAGCATTAGCTATAGAAGGAAGCTTAAAATATAGAATGTTGAAATTTAAAAGAACCTTAGAGATCATTTAGTCCAACTCTTTCATTGTATAGTTGAGGAAACAGACTCAGAGAGAAGGTGCTTACCCAATGTCAAACACCTGCTTGGTGCCCACGCTGGAAAGTTTTAAATAGTTAAAAAAAAATTTTTTTTCTAAGATGAAACAATAGAGAAGCCCCAAGGGGGGGGGGGGCGTGGGGAAGGGTGACACATACTAGTACAGAATTCTCTAACACTTACCTCTAGACAGGAATGACAATTCCCGGGGTCCAGACAGGAAAAGAAGGTTGTGGCTGTAATCAGAGCCATGGCCATCCAAGGGACCATCCTGGCATTTTCTGGGAGCAGACACAGCAGTACGAACACATGGCAACAAGAATCCTCTTGGTCAGGTTCCACTCTTAAAACACAGAACTTTCTTCCCTGACTAGGTGCCCCACCACAGTGAATATGCAAACTGGAGCAGCAGTGTAAGGAGGAGAGAGGAAGTGAGAATCACTGCATTAGCATTTGGGGACCGTGTTTCTCAAGTATTTATCTTCTTTGGGAGGGAGAGGAAGTTACAAGCAGATTTTTTTTTTAATTTTTTTAAGTCAGTGTTTGAGAGAGCCTCAAGAGGAAGTTGGCTCTTATCCCAGGAAATTATCTGATATCCTATTGTCTTGCTGAAATTGGGAAAAGTACTAGGCAACAACAGAACATTCCTGGGAATCACTGGTTATTGTGAGCCCATTTTTCTAGTTTATTCTTGTTGTTGCCACTCCGTTATTCAGTCAAGTATGTCCAACTTTATATAACACCATGGACTTTGCCCATGGAGTTTTCTTGGAAAAAATACTGAAGTGGTTTGCCATTTCCTTCTCCAGTGTGTTCCTGTTTTACAAATGAGGAATTGAAGCAAATAAGGGCTAAGTGTCTTGCCCAAGGTTGCAGAGTTAGTAAATGTCTGAGGCTAGATTTGAACTCAGATCTTCCTGACTCCAGGACCAGTGCTTAATCTACTGTACCACCTAACCCAATTCATAATTACTCATGATATTATGATGATAATCACAGGTGAGAATAATAGTAATTGATTTGACTCTCAATCATCCAGGAACTGTTCAGCCTACTGATCAATTATATGTAATCTGGTGTCCCCATTCCTCTTCCTGACATTAAACCATTTATAGGTAACTCATCCAAAGGGAGAGAGAAATGGGAACAAACAGTTCTATTTCCTCTAGTAATTAGTTATTCATGGGGAAGCGAACTTAAGTTTTCTCATCATTAAAATGAAAGGAAGCTTGACTAAATGAACTCTGAACTTCTTGTTAGCTCTTACATCCTATTCTATACTCTCTGTGTCAATGCCCCACATATTTTAAAATTTCTAAAAGTTTTTACATTTTATATCTTAAGGTTCCTTCTAACTCTACCTTTCTGTGTTCTAGTATTTTATGCCTTTAGATTCCTTCCAGCTCTAACCTTCTATGTCTAAACATTCTGTGTTCTAAGGAAAGCAAGAAAAGACTAAAATCCAAGTCATGGCTTTCAGCTTTAACATCTAGGGTTTTCTGTTCTAATCAATAACCACTGGTTTGTAAGCTTCTGAAGGGAAAGAAGCAATCAATTCAAATTTATGAAATGAATGAAAGAATGAAGAGAAATGACAACATTTTCAGCTCCTCAGCAAAAACAAAAACAAAACAAACAAAAAAGCAAACCTGAACAATACTTAAGCCTTGCCAACCCCAAGACAGAAATGAGACAGAGTGAACAGAATGGAGGGCAACCTACCATGAAATCACATTGAGGTGGTTATAGACCAACAGAACATTTAAAGATCAGGGTCAAGCCCTTTTAAATCATCTGCAAGAACAAACAGTCTCAAATGACTAATGTACAAAGGCCCTCTTACATTTCATTTCAGCAATCAAAATTATAATCCACCCCTCTCCATGACATTTAGACACTGTATGAAAAAACAAGCCTCTTACATACAAAAATATAGTTTAAACAGTGGATGGCTATTTAATACTAGAGATAACATATCAAGGTTCAAGCTATCATAAAAAAATCATCATCTCTGATGTATTGCTGAGTTTTCACCCAATTAATTGGATCAGCCTCATCTCACAAATGCTGCTCTCTTTCAGGTCCATGGAGAAATCTGGTTTAAAATTGCCACTCAGTGCTATTAGGGGCCTTAACATCTCAATTAACTAGTCAGCACACGGACAAGAAGAAAATGCAATGCAAAGGTGATTTGAATGTTCTGAGAAGGAGGGGAATCATCTCCCCCACTGCACAGAGGCACACACTTTTCAATTTGTGTGAAGGTCACTTTGAGGTTATCTCAGAACCAAGTTCAAAGACCTTGGAATAATTGCTAACAGTAATGTAGCAATACCTCTCCAGTGCCTTTATCCTTGGAGTACAGAAGACCTTACCAACTCATATTCTTAAATTCCCAAGGGCACTGGGAGGTATCTAGATCTCTGTTTCTGGTGTGCTGAATAATAATCCCCTACAGGCTGAGTTATGAAACACTCCAATCCCTAAGGAACTGAAATTGTAGATTACCCGAGGGGCAATGGAGAGGTACATATTGGGTCTGAGCAGGCTTCAACATAATGCAAACAAAAAATTACTAAGGAAAAGTGATATTGCAAAATATAACTAAAGTTATTCATGATATTTTAAAAGATGATATAATGGCCACATAACAAGAATAAGAGACCATGGGCAATTTTAATACTCTCTTAATGCCCACAGGATGCTAAAAGAATTCAAGGAAAGCTCCTGTGATGAATTTAGGAGAGAATATGGGCAAAATAAATCACTTCAGGCTTATTAGTCCCTAAAGGATATTAAAACCCTTCTTGAGAACTGATTGGCTTAAGAGGCTAAAGACACAGACTACTGACATCACTTCCTACATACAAAGCAGTCATGAGAAGCTTCAGGTATTCTCTCTGATGCTTGGAAGAACACAACTGGCAAATAAGAAGAAGGAAGCTTCATTCAGATGAATCAACTAAATACTAGGAGCAGGGATGGATGTCTCTTGATTTGTTTCACTGGATAGAGTATCCACAAAAATCAGTGGTTCTCAACCTTCCTAATGCCGTGACCCTTTAATACAGTTCCTCATGTTGTGGTGACCCCCAACCATAAAATTATTTTCATTCCTACTTCATCACTGTAATTTTGCTACTGTTATGAATCTGTCTGATATGCAGGATATATTTTCATTGTTACAAATTGAACATAACCCACAGGTTGAGAACCGCTGACATAGACACTTATCTATATGTCTGACACTTTGGCATATCTTCCTTCTTAACATCTCATGTGTAGGTTATAGGTTTGTTTGTGACTTTATGCTCATATTATTCATGAATCTTAAATGTACATATACCTTATTTACCTAAATAGAGTATTACTCCAACATGGTATAGATAAAGAGTTCTCAACTTTAAAGAAGTTGATGAACTTGTTCATATATCTTAATAGAACTATCTTAATAGAATTCTATATTTTAATATAACTGTTTGATACAGCAACTACATTTTAATGTAATCCATTTCCTTTGTAATACTATGGATTTTATATTATGCATTTAAAACATTATTCTGAGTCTATGAGAAAAAGAAAAGAGCTAAGAACGCCTGTTATGAGGCAACATTTTTTAACTTTAAGTCAGGATAAGAATTCAAATTCTGATTGCCCATGGGTAAGTAATTTTCAGTTTCTGAGCCTTAGATTCTTCACATATCTTATAGATATGTTTTGAGAAAAGCACTTTATAATTTATATGAACCTATATATTTATATTCATTTACATTCGTTTTATTATGTACATTTCCCTTGAGGACAGGTACCATGTCTTTGTATCCTCTGCCGGACCTGAGACTAGGTTCAATAACTAGTAGGAGGTCAATAAATATTTGTAGAAGGAATAAATGGAATCCTTGGGAGATGGGCAGTGGGAGAAGTACTGGACTTTTATGGAGAATCAATTGACTGCTCAGAAGATTTAGAGCTAGAAGAGACTTGAGAGATCATATATTACAACCTTTACAGATTACAATACTAAGGCCTAGAAAGGTGATGTGACTAGCCCAAAGTCACACAGATACTAAATACAAGAGCTGAGATTTGGAACCAGGTGTTCTGACTCCAAATCCTTTCCTCTCTGACACTATAGCATCCTATTTTTCCCACAACATCATAGATAACACTAGCTCAGTAACCTTGGGCAAAGTACTTCCCCTCTAGAATCTGTCTTTTCATCTATAAAAATGAATGGATTAATTGATCAGAACTATTCAGTTTAGAAGATTGCCCTGATTTGACAATTTTCTCACATGCGTATTATATTGAAAGATAAACAGGGGGCGGAGTCAAGATGGCAGTGTGAAAGCAGGAGACCTCTGTGGCGCCCCCCATAACCACCTCAAATACCTATAAAATATGACTCTAAACAAATTTCAGAGCTCCAGAACCCACAAAATGACAGAGTAACAAAGCTCCCACTGAAGGTAGCCCAGCAGGTGTATGGAAAGGGTTCATTGCAGCGTGCTGGGAGCAGAGCCCAGCCCCATGAGGTTTTAGCCCCAGGCCATCCAGGAGAATCCACAGCAGGAGCTTTCAGGAGAGCAGATCACCAGCAGCTGTGGTGGTTTCCAGAATTATCGACCCATAAGAGACAAGAACAAAGTGAAAAGGTCAGTGGAACTTGGCTAAATTAGGGGGAGAGGGTCTGACCAACTACCTCCAGAGCTGGAAACAGTATGAAGCAGCTGCTTCAGAGCTCTCAGCCTGCACATTGCAGGGGGGGCCAAGTAGTCATTCAGAGGCTAAGTACTCTTGCTTTGACCTGCCTGGATCAGGATCACAGTCTTGTGTGGTAGTCCTGAGGTGTGTGACCAGTGAGCCAAATCTGGCAGGGGCTGCAGAGATGGCAGCCTCCTAATAGCTCTGGCAGCTGCAAAAACCCCAGCAATTTGG
>JAQQSU010004500.1:0-14066 GCA_028627135.1 Pseudochirops cupreus
CTTTGACACACTAGCTGTGTGACCTTGGGCAACTCACTTAACCCCAATCGCCTTGTCTTCCCCTTCAAAAAAAATATTCAATATTCCCATCTCTACAATTTTTTTTCCTGAGAATAATTTATCTATACATCAAGGACATCCACCATGAAGGTGTGAAATGCAAATACCTAGGCTTTTTCCGGGAACAATATATTACAGGAGAGCACTTCTTTAGAGACACCCAATTGATGAAAAGGTCCAGATAATACAAAAGCCCAATATGCTTATTGGGAAGGGAAAGTGAATAACCTTTTATAAAGCACCTACTGTGTCCCAGGCACTGTACTAAATGCTTTACAAACGTTATCTTACTGGACCAACAACCCTGCTATTATTATCCCTGTTTTACAGTTGAGGAAACTAAGGCAAATGGAGGTTAAGAGTCCAGGATCAAACAGCTAGTAAGTGTTTGAGGCCAGATTTGGACTCAGGTCTTCCTAACTCCAGGCTTAGCACTCTGTCCATTGTGCCACCTAGCTCCTTATTATTGTTTGTTAACTGCACATTGTTGCCTTAAAGACTCTCCTCCAATACTATGTCTTCTACGTATATGTTGAAATTATATTAAAAAGTCCTTGAAAGGTGTCACGATAGAATTTTGTTTAGTGACCCTCTGATTTTTAGTATCACGTGAAGCATAAAACAGGGAGGTATATTTTTTTATTGTACTTTATTTTTCCAATTACATATAAAGACAATTTTTCACATTCATTTAAAAAAATTTTAATTCCAAATTTTTCTCCATCCCTCTTCCTCCTCCTCCCTAAAATGACAAGCAATTTGATATAAGTTATATATGTGCAATCACGTAAAACATATTTCTTTTTTTATTCTTTTTTTTTTTGGAAGGGGAAAGGTCGGGCAATTGGGGTTAAGTGAGTTGCCCAAGGTCACATGGCTAGTTTCTTGTGTTAAGTGTCTGAGGCTAGATTTGAACTCAGGTACTCCTGACTCCAGGGCTGGTGCTCTATTCACTGAGCCACCTAGCCACCCCAAAACATATTTCAATATTAGTTGTGTTGTGAAAGAAGAAACAAACCAAAAGGAAAAAACCATGAAAAAAGTAAAGTGAAAAAAGTAGTCTTCTATCTGCATTCAGACTCCCATCAGTTATTTCTCTGGATTTAGATAGCATATTCCAGCATGAGTTCTTTGAAATTTTCTTGGACTATTGTATTGCTGAGAAGAACTAAGTCATTCATAGTTGATCATCACACTACATTGCTGTTACTATGTACAATGTTCTCTTGGTTCTGCTCATTTTCCTTTGCATCAGTTCATGTAAGACTTTCCAAGTTTTTCTGAAATCCACCCACAGGGAGGTATAGTCTTATCAGAGGTGTTTGCCTCTGTCATGGAAAGTATCCAGTGCAGAATCACTCCACAATGAAAGAGGGATTTCTTAGAAACTGAGAGGTCCTCTCTACTCTCCTGTTTAGAAATGACTTTGTACTGATCTCACCAAGTCCTGAAACATTACAGAGCCTTCTCAAAGAGATCCGTAGTCAGTTAAAAGAAATTGTCCTAATCAACCACACCTCAAAGAGCTACATGGATAAAGGATGCCAAACATCCCGATTATGGTATGATATTAGATGGACAATGCATAGACCTAGTCCATCAGGACATATGTCCTGGACACTATGGAGAGACAGTGAATTGAACTTAGAGTTGAATTGGAGCCTGAATTATGTTTGGATTAGTATGTGGTACTTTTTAACAATATCCTTTCAAAGACCTCAAAGAGCATTGTGGTGCCACGGATAGAGAGCTGGCCTCAGAATCAGGAGGACCTGAGTTCAGATCCTATCTCTGACATATACTGGCTGTCACTTAGGGAGCTAGTTACTTAATCTCTTGGTCTGCTAGACAACTCTCTAAGGCTAGAAGTTGTAGAGAAGGTGCTTGAGATTATACGTCTCAAGCAACCCATATGTCTTATCTGAAAACTGGCACCATATAAGTTGTAGAGAAGGGAGGTGCCCCCTACCAATGAAATCACAGGTCTATAATCTATCCCAAATTCTTCCAATGATGCTGTATACCTTGAAGTTCTAGCCACACCACCACTTGTACCTACCTCATCTTGTAGCTATGAGGT
Source organism: Pseudochirops cupreus (assembly GCA_028627135.1). NCBI lineage: Eukaryota > Metazoa > Chordata > Mammalia > Diprotodontia > Pseudocheiridae > Pseudochirops > Pseudochirops cupreus. The sequence goes on from JAQQSU010004500.1 coordinate 2,141, forward strand.
TGATTTTTGAAACCCACTTATAAAATATTTTTAAATATTTCTATTTTAATTTAATTTTATTTCCTATTTTATTTAATTTTTAAAATGTTTATATTAAATTTTATAGTAGTAAATTCAATCTTTCTTTAACCACAAATCTCTCCGTATCTTCCTCCTCAAAAACCCTCAGTAGTTCCCTATTAACCTCTATTAAATACGAAATCCCTAACCTAGATTCCACCATTTCTTCCACCATTTGGCTTTTATCTTTGTTATTTCTTTCCTTTATACATTTTCTGTTCCAAACAAATAGAATTACTGGCTATTTCCTGAACCTTATCTCCTACCTGTGTGCCTTCAAATCAACCTAGAATGTGCTGCTTTCTCCTTTCCACCTTTTCAGCATCCTTCCTTTCCCTCCAGCATCAGGTCACATGCCACTTTCCCTGGGAGGCCTTCTCTTGATCTTCTAGTGTCTCAAGCTCTCTCTCTCACCAAATGGTGACTTGGTACTGAGCCTGCTTGCCAATAGCGTGAGCTGTATTTCATCCCTCATTCATGAGTTCCAAGGACTGTTACATTCTAGACAACTGAAGTGGGACTGGTTGCTGCTAATTGAACATACTAAACAGAAAGGAGGATCAGAGGCTATTTTCAAACATAGGGGAGCACTATCAATTAATCCCTAAATAAACTAGTTATTTACTGACCACCTACTAATGAGAAAATTGAGGAGAGTAAGAAGGCAAGTGGTTAATTGTGAGAATTGAATGAACCACATTGACTCTACCTTGTGACTCAATTCTGGAGCTGACTCAGTTCCCTTTCTATTCAATTATGGGGTTAGTCCAAATTCTGTGGCCTAAGAAAACTTTATGCAATTATGGGGATTGGGAGAAAACCTTATTGTATTGTTCAAACCTAGACCTGTATTGCTGGGAAACTGAATCATTCCCACCTGCTGCTTAGAGACCCTTAACCAAGGACTCAGATTATGATGATCGGAAGCTTGATCAGATCCAAAGATCGATGCATGGAGTTCTCTCACAATTGTACATCTCAAGTAACCCATATGTCTTATCTGAAAACTGATCCCGTGTTGATTAATCAATTATTGTTTCCATTTTATAGACACTTGGGGGTAGGGAATGGGACACCTCCTTTTTCTGATTTCAGGGAATATACCTGTTTGCTCTTCTCCTTCCAACTTGTAAAGTCCTTAATCTTTTATTCAATTAGAAATTCTTTTCATTAATTGGCCTTATTTGATTAATTGTCTTTAATGTGTAAAAGTCTGCCTTCCCCTGTATTCAGGATCCAGGCCTAAGCTGAGAAGGTCTGGTCCTGCTTTGTTAGGCAATTGCCATGCATTGCTTGATAATCAACCTGCTCAGAAGAATGAATCTTTGTTTCCTCAGTCATTTTATTTTTACCCGCCACACTGGAATGTGCTCAGTGCAATGGTAGGTACAGTAGATATTTTGAGAAAACTGGGCCTTTTGATTGCTCTCAAATGAAACTGGGTAGGCAGCCTCTGATTCTATCCATGTGTACAGCCAGCCCTGCAGTTAGCATAGAGGGGTTTTCCAAAGTAAATTAATTCCATTTTCATCACTGTATCCAATGTACTCACAAAGATGACTCCCTTTTTAAGCTTGGCATTTTCTTTGCTCCCATTTTGGGATATTTCATGTGTTTACTTCTTTTCTTTTTCCTTGGAACAGACAGCATGGTAAATAAAAAAGACCCCTAGACTTGGAGTCCAGAGACCCTTGTTCCAGTAAGATATGTATTTTTAATTGACTAAAATAGATATGACTCAAGTTACTTCAACTCATCGTTATTAAAATTGCATACTCTATGCCAGTACTATATTCAGTGCTGGAGTGTGTGGAGGGATGTCTGCTATTTGCATGCATTTCCTGTATCATACCAATTAGTGAACCAGATCTATTGCTTTCAGAGGACCTCTCTTTTTAAAGCAAGCCTTATTCTTATTATCTAGATCTGAAAATCATTGACTCTGACTCAGAGAGATGAAACCATTACTCACAAAGAAAAATGAAAACTGTCCAATGAGGAAACACTCTTTAAAACTTGGGTGCAATCCAACTTTCCATCAGCACATGATGGGACTCATTATCAATGAGACCAAAACCAAAGAGGGTGTTGAAAATTGACCTGCTTATCCTAGGAGGGAGAGGCAGGCAATAGGGATTGTGCTGGGGATTTCACAAAGCTGACTGAATTGGAATTATCTGGGTTTCCAGCTGTAGATCTGAGAAGACAGAATGAGAGGAAAGCCAAAGCAGGGTCTGGGAAAGCACTATGGATAAGAGCAGGAAGGAGAGATCTCACTTTAGGATTCTGGGGGATGTAACAATCAGTAAAAGGGAGCAATGGATAGAGTGCCGGGCCTGGATTCAAGAAGACCCACCTTCCCGAGTTAAAATCTGGTCTCAGATACTTATTAGTTATGTGACCCTGGGCAAGTCACTTAACCCTGTCTGCCTCAGCTTCCTCAATTGTAAAATGAGCTGGAGAAGGAAATAGCAAATCACTCCAGTGTCTTTGCCAACAAAACCCCAAATGGGGTCGTGAAGAGTTGGACACGACTGAATAACAAACAGGCTTCCTGAAGGTAACACCTGTGCTAGACCTGGAATAAAAAAATGAATCAGCTAGATCAGATTCATTTACATGAAATCAGATTCATTTACAATGAATCTGTAAAGATGTGAAGAGGGGGATGCTTTCTAGCCAGGACGAAAACCCAGAGGTAACAGAGGGCAGAACCCAGTTGGAGGACAATTGTTATTCCAATTGGCCAGAACATACTTTAGGTGACTGAGAACAAGGCCAGATAGGACACGATAGGGGAGAGTCAAATTATAGATGACCGTCAATATCAAGGATTTATATTTTATCTTATAGACAACGGAGAAGCACTAGAGGGTTTTGAGGAAGTAAGTGACAAGGTTTGAGGATTATTTTGACTACTGAAGATTAGATTGGAGATGGAAAAGAAATGGAGGTAGGGAGACCATTTAGCTATTATGGTATTCCAGATGAGAGGTAATGAAAGCCTGAACTACAGTGGTAGCAGTTGGAGTAAATGGAAGAGATGGCAGAGATTGTCAAGACAGAATTGACAGGATCTAGTAACTGATTAGATTTAGGAGGTTAGAGAGAGAAGAGTCAAAGATGATGCCAGGGTTTTGAGCCTGAGTGACTTGGAGGATGATGGTGCCATCAAGAGCAATTTGGAAGTTGGAAGGCATGTTGGGGATGTTTTTGATATTAGGAGAAGGGGTAATAAGTTCAATATTGGGTCCGTTGAGTTGCAGGTGTTTGTGGGATGTCCAATCAATCAGCAAGCATTTATTAAGGTGAAGTATCTTCCAGGTATTGTACCAACAAAATTGTTCCTACTCTGAAGGAGTTTGAATTCCAAAGGTGGAGACAAGATATATATAAATTGATCCATACAAGATACAGATAGAGTAGTAGATAAAGGGTAATCTTAGAAGGGAAGGCAGTAGGAGCTAGGAAGACTAGAGCGTGCTTCCTATAGGAAGTAGAGTCTGAGTTGATTCTTGAAGGAAACCAAGGATTCTCTAAGCAATGGGGAGGCAAAGTATTCCAGGCCCAGCCAGTGAAAAGTCATGAAAATAAGTAATGGAGTGTCAGGTGTGAGGAATAGCAAGGAAGCCAGTATGACTGGACTGTGGAATAAATGAACTGAAGGAAGTAAATGGGTAAGAAGATTGAGAAGTTAAGAAGGGGTCAGAATGTAAAGCGCTTTAAATGCCAGAGGAATTTCTATTTGATCCTGGAGGTAACAGGAAGCCACTGGAGTCTACTGAGCAGAGGATGACATGGTGAGATCTGTGCTTTAGGAGAATCACTTTAGCAACTATGTGTAGCATCGATTTGGGTTTATGTGTGAGAAAGAGACAGACAGACTTGAGACACAGAGAAAAATTTAAAAAGAATTATAATAATCTGGGCAAGAAGTAATGAGGACCATATCCCCTCCAGCATTTATTATTTTTCTCTTCTGATCATTAGCCAATCTGATAGATGTGAGGGTGTTCCTCAGAGTTGTTTTAATTTGCATTTCTCTAATTGATAGTGATTTATAGCATTTTTTTATATGACTATAGATAACTTTGATTTCTTCATCTGGAAACTGCCATGTCCTTTGACCATTTATCAACTGAGGAATGACTTGTATTCCTATAAATTTGACTCAGTTCTCTATATATTTGAGAAATAAGGTCCTCATCAGAGACCCTTGCTCTAAAATTGTTTCCCAGTTTTCTGAAGCTTTCCTTCTAATCTTGGTTGCATTTAGTTTTCTTTGAGCAAATACTTTTAAATTTAATATAATCAAAACTGTATATTTTATATCTAGTGATGCTCTCCATCTCTTGTTTGGTCATAAATTATTCTCTTCTTCATAGATCTGACAGGTAAACTATTTATTCCTTGCGCTCCCAATCTGCTTAAGTTACTTTTATGTTTAAATCATGTACCCATTTTGATCTTATCTTGGTGTATGGTATAAGATGTTGGTCTCTCTATACCATATTCTTTTCCAATTTTCCCAGTAGTTTTTGTCCAGTGGTGAGTTCTTGTCCTAAAAATGTGAGTCTTTGGGTTTATCAAATACTAGATTACTATAGGCATTTACTATTAAGCCTTGTGTACCTAATCTGTTCCACTGACCCACCACTCTATTTCTCAGCCAGTAGCAGATAGTTTTGATGATCATTGGTTTATAATAAGCTTGACATCTGCTATGGCTAAGCCACCTTCCTTCACATTTGTTTTCATCCATTCTTTTGATATTCTTGACCTCTTGTTCTTCCAGATGAATTTTGTTATGAGTTTTTTCTAGTTCTATAAAATAATTTTTTGGTAGTTTGATTGGTGTGGTATGACACTGAGTAAGTAGATGAATTTAGGTCGAATTGTCATCTTTATTATTTATTTGACTCAGCCTACCCATGAGCAATTAATATTTTTCCAGTTGTTTAGATCTGATTTTATCTGTGTGAAAAGTATTTTGTAATTGTGTTCATATATAGTTCCTAGGTTTTTCTTGGCAGGTAGACTCCCAAGTATTTTATATTGTCTACCGTTATTTTAAAAGGAATTTTTCTTTCTATCTCTTGTTGCTGGACTTTTTTGGTAATATATAGAAACATTGATGATCATGTGGGTTTATTTTATATCGTTCAACTTTGCTAAAATTGTTTATTTCAACTAGTTTTTTAGTTGGTTCTCTAGGATTCACCAAGTATACCCCCTTTCATCTGCAAAGAGTGATAATTTTATTTCCACATTGTCTATTCTAATTCCTTCAATTTTTTTCTTCTCCATTGTTATAGTTAACATTTCTAGTATGATATTGAATAACAGTGGTGATGATGGGCAATAGATCCTAGTTGCAAGGAACTTACATACTAATGGTAGAGATATCATATGAATAAATAGCTATAGACATGATATATCCAAAGTAGAAGGAAGGTAATCTTAGATGGGGAGGCTCTTATTCAGTCAACAAGCATTTATGGAGATCTTAGTATTCATTTGGCAAAGTGATATAAAGACCTCCTTATCCTTGAGTCTTAGGATTGTCATCACGATGAGCATTGAAATCACAGAGGATGGTGGCAAGAGTTAGGGTAGAAAGGAAAACCACGTGCCAAATGCTAAAATGATTGGAAAAAATAGTAACATGTTCTGGAAGACAAGAAATGACAGGGACTGCAACAGATTGTGGGGGGATGATAGCAGAGCAAGGGTCTGGGAGGAGCAGCGAAGAGGAAGAAGCAAGAGGAAGAATATCCTCTGGGCTCTAGCACTGGAGTGGATGGCAAGGAGCTTGATGTCTCCAACAGAAGGTCAGCCTTTATTTAGTGCCAAGAGATGGAAGAAGTATAAGAGGAAGAGATGAGTGAATGATGACTTGAGAGGCTACCACGGAAGAGGTGACTAGAGGAGGAATAGGGCTAAGCTGGATAAGGATGAGAATAGATATAAATCACCTGGACAGGCAGGAATTCAAGCATTTTTTGGCTCATTGTTTAGATTTTGATGGCATAGAATGAATTTAAATAGGAGTTGTTTTCTGCTCTGGCCAGAACAGAAAGTTTTCCCTTCCCAAATTGATATTTTGTGTTGGTAAATTAGGCATCTTCCGTCTCAATTCTTACCTAGTCCTTAGTCATTGAATTCCCAGGCCTCAGACAAATTGAAGCCTGGGAAAGACTTTAATTTAGAAAGGCCTAGATCATCCATTGCATCCTGGGCCATCACTAGTTATCTTGATTTTATCTTAGTGCTGGACTTCAGTGCCTCTGGAGAAAAGAGTGAAGCTGATAACTTCGCAGCTCTGCCTCACTTAAATCTAATTCACAGGCAAATCAAGACATAACCCGAACAACAGAAGGTGGAAAGAGAATGAGGTTTGGAATCAGAGTCCCTAGGTTTAAATTTCAGCTCTTCTTCCATTTACTGCCAATGTGACCTTGGGCAAATCCCAGAGCTTCAGTTTTCTAGTCTGCGGAATGACAGAGTTGGACCTGATGGCCTCTAAGTTTTCTTCTGGCATTGGATCTACAAGCCTATGAAGAAGGCATTTTAGATCGGGGATGGGGTGAGGGGCTGTGGTATGAGGTGGATCAAGTTCCAAATAGATAAGAGAATTATACTGCAGGTATGATGCATAATGACCATATTCCAGGTGATTTGGTGGTTTTGATAGCCACAGGAGTGAGGCATTGGTGAGTGGTGCAAGAAGAAAGGGAAGAAGGTCTTCATAGTTCCAGATGAATCCCTTAGATTTGATTGCATCAGGGAAGGACCAGTTATGAATGACATGGAAAGTAGGGTTGGAAGTAGGTTTTACCACATCCCTTCCCAGGTAAATAATAACAATTGTTAGCATTTATATAGCACACTAAGGTTTGCAAAGTACTTCGCAAATATTTTGTTTTCTCCTCATTCTGAGAGGTAAGTACAATTATTATCCCCATTTTACAGATGAGGAAACTGAGGCAGACAGTAATGAAGTGATTTACCCAAGGTCACACAGCTAGTAAAAGTCTGAAACTAGATTTGAACTCAGGTCCTCCTTATTCTCAGTCCAGCACTCTAACTGCTGTGCCACTTAGCTGCCTAGGGGTTTCACAGGAGGCACTGGAGTTTTGGGGCTCCAGCCTCTAACCCAGCAGTTCTCAACCTGTGGGTTACGTTCAATTTGTAACAATGAAAATACATCCTGCATATCAGATATTTACATTATGATTCATAACAGTAGCAAAATTACAGTTATGAAGTAGCAACAAAAATAATTTTATGGTTGGGGGTCACCACGACATGAGGAACTTTATTAAAGGGCTGCAGCATTAGGAAGGTTGAGAACCACTGATCTAACAGGTTCACTCGTGATCCAGGCAGACAGGAAGACAGGAATGGAGTCCCAATACTTTATTATAGTATAGTCTTCTCAATGGTTTCCTGATAATGGAAGCACCAACTCCTACAGGATCCCCTAATCACCCTTCTTGCAGAAGTGGGCAAGAAAGGAGGGCAACTGCCCCTACATCTTCATGGGGTCAATCAAGATGGACACAGTATTCCAGCTTGCATGTTCTCGTAACTCCCCACAGGCCTCAGTAGGGACCCATTAAGGCAGATATATGAATTCCTTTATGCATTACCCAAATCCCGAATCCCTATGGGTACCCCCTTACGGAGGAGACCCACTTGCTTTGTAGGGGAACAGATAAAAATGCACTTTGCCGGGAACAACCTCACAAGTTTTCATTATCTCACTGTTATATCTCACTGCACAATCACAGTGAATATTTACAATTTTAAGCACAAATGTTTATACTATTTATCATTATATAATGCTGTGCAGGTGTGGTGGAAATATTTACAAGTTATGAGCCTGGGAAATAGAGATTGTTATGGCCATGGAACCTGGGAAACTAAACTCTAAGAAAGAATAATAAAAATCTACCTTACACACACTAAAATCTACCTTACATATACTAGATGAATCAACATATATGTAAAAAATGTAGGTAGAGGGGTAGCTAGGTGGCGCAATGAATAAAGCACTGGCCCTGGAGTCAGGAGGACCTGAGTCCAAATCTGGCCTCAGACACTTTGTTTACTAGCCATGTGACCTTGGGCAAGTCACTTAAACCCAATTGCCCTGCCTTCTGCCTTCCAAAAAGCACAACAAACAAACAAACAAAGTAGGTAGAATCTAGAATAAGAAAAATCCATCTTGAACTCATGCCAACAGTGAAGTAGTTCCTAGACTACCCAAAGGATATTTATATCATGGAAAGATCTGCAATTTCGTGAGGGTGAATACTCCTTCCACAAACATCACAGCCTGTCTCAACCTTAGAAATTCTGCAAGTTTCTGGGGCCAAAAAAAGGCATTACATGGTAACTAATCTCTTAGCTTCTCTGATTGGCCAGTCTTTAATCAATCAATCAACAAGGATTGATTTGGTATCAACTGTGATATATAAAAAGTTCAAGAGATAATTTCTGGGTAATTAATAATTTTATTAATTATGACTAACAAATAATTAATAGAAGGATGGTCCTTTAGCCATCTCTCTCCTAAACGAAAGATGGATCATGGTGGCCTCTTAATGCTTACACGCCCTTGGAAGAATGGGTATTCCCAACAGGTAGCAATCAGCTCTGACTGCTTAACATTTAATGAGAGAATGAATGTGATAATGAGTGGTAGGCCTATTCTAATGAAGGACTTGGGGCCTTAACTTTGGTTATGTCACTTTTACTCCCAGACTCCCAAACCTTGGGCAATCTAGACAAAGGATCTCCCCCACTCCCTCCAAACCTGAGTTGAACACAATGGGCCAGAATTTACCTAGATTAAATTCAATTAAAACTTAATTAAATTCTTTTGACTCTAATTAGAACTAATCTTCTCCAGTTGGGTGGGGTCTGAACAAGATTGAGGAGATTGTTAAAATCCAATCTCGTGATCAGCCCTATTTTTCAGGGACTGATCTGATCTAGTAGATAATGAGGAAAGAGAAATGGAAAAAAAATCCTGAATCTCCCCATGGTAACTGGTTATTGACAAAGAGAAAAAATCCTTTCTCTTCACATTGTGAAGCAATGGGGACATAAAGACAAAGAAGAGACAGTCCTTGACCTCAGGGGGTTTATATTCAATTGAAAGAGATACCATATGGAACATGCACACAAGTATACGCATAGTTTATACAAAATAAATGTTAAGGCGGGTGGGAGAACTCAAGAAAGCCTTCATGTCGGAAATTTTTGTTGTGTTGTTTCAGTCATGTCCAACTCTTCATGACCTTATTTGGAGTTTTCTTGGCAGAGATACTGGACTAGTTTGCCATTTTCCTTCTCCAACTCATTTTACAGAAGAGGAAACTGAGGCAAATACGGTTAAGTGGCTTGCCCAAGGTCACATAGCTAGTAAATGTCCGAGGTCATATTTGAACTCATGAAGAGGAGTTTTCCTTATTCCAGGCCCAGCACTCTATCCACTGTACCACCTAGCTGCTCGATAGTGGAGCTCACAACCCTTGAAATGACAGTCCTTTGATGGGCCCACATTTGAAGCCTTTCTGACTGAATGGGTCCTATGAAAGCTTGTGCCCTACTGACATAACCCTTGAGTAGAACCCTTCTGTGTTCTCTCTGTTGACAGGTCTATGAAGTCTGTCATCTGAGTATACATGCACGCAGGTTTCAAAAGTATAATATATCTGATTACCTGGAGTATTAGAGATGATCTCATTACTTTTCTTTCACAACAACAGGTCTCCTTAATTTTCTTTTCTTTACTTTACAAAGATTAACACTTGTTAATTTTTACCAATCCACACCCATAAGGAAGAGAATGCTAAATGAGGGCTTTCACTCCTTCAGGTTAAGCTACGTAGATAACCTGGGCACAGTTTTCATTCCAGTGATTTACTCCTTCATTGCCAAGTTCAAAGTGATAGCTAAGCCATGAGTTTAACAAGAACAGAAGAAGACGGTATCCTTTCCCTCTTTTTTTCTGGATAGTTTTATGAACACACCAGGTGCCACCATTCCAGCTCGGAAGATGTCAGCTTCTTCGGGTACACTCTGTGGGCAGCTTTGCTCACTCGCTGCCACTTCTTTCTCTGAGTGATGACCTTTGGATGGCTTTATCATATGCTGTTTGGATTATCCTGTTAGAAATTGCTGTCTTTTTTTTTAAGACTACATTTACTCTGTAATTCACCTTACTTTATAGATCCTTGTTCCTTATCACCATACAGCCTGCCTCTAATACCAGAAGAGCATTGGAATGGCCTCAAGCCTCAATTGCTTTGTTATTTTGACTCTAAGAGACCCAGGGCATTGTAGAAAAAGTGCCAGACTCAGGATCAGCAGACCTGTGTTCAAGTCTTGCTATTCATGTCCTTAGCAGTTTGACCATGGCCAAGTTATTTTCTGTCTGACTCAGTCTGAAAATGGGGATGCAATTTAACAAGTATTTTTCAAATACTCCTCGTAAGAGCACTATGCTTCAAGTGAAAGTCTTATGAAGCTAGAGAAATATTTTTTGGGAAATACAGTAAAAAGAATACCATTCTTTATCCATTTGGAAGCATCTTGTTTGCTGTCATAGCAACAGCTTTGTAGTTTTACTTGGGAAGTTGAGCCACTTAGGAATTCACTTAGGGAAAGACACAGAAGGAAGGTTAATTAGACTCTTTGGAAAGAATACCTTTGAGAACAAAACTGAACGTTAATTATGGTGATAAATCTTGACCTTGAAGAGATGAGAAAATGCACCTGTTTCTTTTGTTGGCAAAGGTGGAGGACTGTTGGGATGTAATAGTGCATAGACTGCCAGATTCAGCGGATACGTCATTTTGCAGCTAATTTTGCTGCAGCGACCTTTTTCTCTTTCTTTTTCATATTTTGTTACAAGAGATGGCTCTTTGGGTGAGGGAATATATTTGGCAATATATACACGTATTTGTCTTTTTATAGTAAAGACCTAGGCTTCTCTTAGTAACAGTCAGGTCTATTTATGCGTGTGCCAATCCACACCCATAAGGAAGAGAATGCTGAATGAGGGCTTTCTAACAATTTCCAGCAGGTTCTAACAGGTGGTGATGTAAAAACAAAGCTATCAATCAAATACATGTCGTTGACCTCAAATATCTTAGGCTCAACTGAGAATCATAAAATTGTTAGTATGTTAGAGATGAAGAAGAATTTACTCATCTTCTAGTCCAGTGGTTCTCAACCTTCCTAATGCCATGTCCCTTTAATACTCATATGTGGGCGGACCCCCCCAGAGACAGATAGAGGAGCCGTGTCTCAGTTCCTAAGACCATCGGAAATATGTGTCTTCTGATGGTCTTAGGCAACCCCTGTGAGAGGGTCGTTCGACCCCAAAGGGGTTGCTACCCACAGGTTGAGAGCCGCTGTTCTAGTCCAACCTTTTCATTTTACAGATAAGAAAAATGATGTTCAGAGATATAGTGTCACTTGCCTAAGGTCATATACCATTTCTTTTTTTTTTTTTTTGCTCCAAATCTCTCCAATGTATTTTTTTTAATTTTATTATAGTTTGCATCATTCATTTCCACAAGATTTTGAGTTACATATTTTCTTCCCGTCTTTCCCCCACCCACCACCCCAAAACAGCCATCCCAGTGTGTCCCCCCTCCCCCAGTCTATTCTCTCCTATGTCACTTTTTGGTAGGGCAGGATGGATCTCCCAACTGCAGTGCCTGTGTATCTCAAGTTCCAGTTGGATGTAGTCAATAATAATAATAATAATTGCATATATAGATAGATAGATAGATACACATTCATAACATTTGATTATGGAACTCCAGATTCCAGATTCTTTCTCCTC
>JAQQSU010004501.1:0-14065 GCA_028627135.1 Pseudochirops cupreus
TGATATAAAAAGTACATGTCCCTTTAAGCACTGACCACTCCTAAACTCCTCCCTAACTCCCCCCTTGCCCACCTAGCAAGCATAATTAACCTTGCTGCCTTCGTCCAGGGGCCTCCTTCCTCTGCGTATTCTAGTGGTCAGACCACCTGCTTCTCATGAGATTCTAATAAAGAGACTTTTCTACTTTCACCTTGAGACGTCTTCAAGTAGTTTTTGGGGTAGTGTCTTCGTACCCCAAACACAGTTCTCCTGAGGACTGCTGCTATAAATAACTTCAAGATTCTGATCACATAGTATAGTGAACTCTCTATTCAGCAGCAAAACATTCATGGAAACGAAAGTACATTCACAAAGACATAACATGACAATTTATTACTAAAGTGACCACAGAGTCTTAAACAAAAGATATCATTCCTTAAGTCCTTAACTCAATCATCCTTACTGGGTACAAAGTACAAAGGTCTCCCATACCTAGGTCACATTGCCTTAATCTTGTCAGTCAAAAAGTGTTTTTTCATCTTGATTGGAGACTGGCTTTCAATCATCCTTAACTCAATCATCCTTAAGGAACAATCATCCCTACTAAGTGGGATGAAAAACCCTATTCAAACTCAAAAACTCAGAGGCTCCTCTAGGTAGGAACAGAAAGGATTTATTCAATTCTTGCAAGAAAGGGAGCATCACCTTTACCAGGACAAACCAGTGGAGCCAGGCCAATTACAGAAAACAAAGATGTAGTTAAACACGCTAACACAAACAACCCCTCCCACCGACCTTGCCCTCACTGGTTGAGAGCTCAGCCTCACAATCTAGCTTGGGAATCTACCCAGATACAAGGAACAAGGAAACAATCTTCAGCCAATGAAAACCTATGAAAGCATTTGATATCTTATTTTTTAGTGGGTGAAATCAGGGGAGGGGTAAATTTGCAAAAACAAAACTCAGGCCTAGCTGCAGCCAAAGCCCAACTTCAGTTTGGAGCACTGTCTCCATTTTAAGGTATAGTCTGAGAAGTTTTTACCTCTCTCACATAGTACAAAGTACAAAGATTTCCATCCCTAAGTCTTATTGTCTTAATCTAGTCAGCCAGCACTATGTACTCAAGTAAAGGTCCTTTCATCTTGACTTGAGACTGACTCCCAAACTCCATGGTTCCTCTTCTATGCTTCCAGCTCTTGCCTGAATTCACCCAACTTGTCACCTGGATTCACAGCTAGGCAGCTCCCAGGTCATGGTCTACACATATACACACATACACATCAAGCTTAGTAGAATTATAATATTCACACACATTGCCAGCACTATCATCAATTCACCTTCTGCCTGTGAAATCAACACAGACCAACAGACAAGGACTCTTCTGAGAAATTAAAACAAATCATCAGTTAAGTCCTAGGACCTCTGAAAATATCACTAAAACCTTCCTTCAGCACTTCTGAAACAGACAGTAGGAAAATCTTTCAGGGCTGCTGAACCAGCAATAAGGTTCCAGTGTTTCTGTAACAACAGCAACGTCTTCTGTCAGCAGACAGGTCTGACAAAGTAACATCAACATAGACAGAACAGACAGACAGAGTGCCAGCCACACAGGTATCCTTCCTCTCCCAGGTCTGCTCAGTCCCAGCTCATGTTCGAGCTTTTATCTCCTTTTCTCCTTCCTGTTCTGCCCTTCCTCTTACATCCTTCCTCTTCTGGTCTTTGGTAAGTTCCTCCCATTGTGGGTTTCACAGGTTCTGTTTCTAACAAAGACTTGATATAATCAAAAGTGAGGCTCAAAGGTACTTGAAGAGCTGAAACAAGGAGCTAAGTACCATTTTATTTGCCATTACATGAGGTGGTGGGGAAGAGGGGAAGATCAAGCATATTAATTGCTTATCAATAGTAAAGACTAAAAAAGGTCATATGCACTAAAATTTTTTTCTGTATATAATTTCTTCAAGTAATAGACATAGACTAAGACACATTATTTAGAATTTCAAGAAGGTGTTTAACTAATATTTCTAAATTATTGATTGCATAATAACATTAATAATACAAAAGATCTGTCATCTCATCTCATCTCTACAGCAATATAGTTGATGACCCATTCATGAGTGTCTATCTTGTGCATATCTCATCCACATCCTCCTTTAAATTTGCCTCAGAGGGTCAGATCATCTAGGTAGCACAGTGAACAGAGTACTAGCCTTGGAGGAAAGAAGAGTCAAGTTCAAATACAACATCTTCCATTCTACTACTGTCAGTCATGCGTTTCCAACTAGTCTTTAATGCTAGGCTTGGCCAAAAGTTTTCCGTGGTGACACAGCTGATCCCATAACAGTATGGAAGCATATCAACTTAGTGCCTTCCTTTAAAAGAAAAAAAGATTCTTTCATACTGAAATTTAAAACCTCAACCTCAGTTCCCTCATTTGTTTGTTTGTTTGTTTTTTGAGGGGGGAAGGCAAGGTAATTGGAATTAAGTGACTTGCCCAAGGTCACACAGCTAGTAAGTGTGTTAAGTGTCTGAGGCTGGATTTGAACTCAGGTCCTCCTGACTCCAGAGCCAGTGCTCTATTCACTGTGCCACGTAGCTGGCCCTTAGTTCCCTAATTTATAAAACAAAAACATTAAACTCAATGACCTCTAAGGTTGTCTGTTTCTATGAACATGTTAGTGCCTTGCTCTCATTATGTGGATACCAATGGAATGTTGGTATGTTCCTTCAGTTATCTTTTACTCTTACTCCATTCCTGGTTCAGTTTCTCCCTTTTTCTCACCAACCAGATCCCTTCCTGCTTATCACATATCTTTGACATCCTTTACACCTCACTTTTTGTCTCCTTGAGAATTCCTTGTTTGTAAAATATTGTAATCTTCTCACAGGTACCATATGCCCCCTTATTGCTCTTTTGGGGACCTTCAACTTCAGGTGCTCGGAGGTCATACTATTCTATCATTCATAGCCACACAATATTAATAGAAAGATGTTAGGATTTTAAAAGATAGACCTGAAGAGAGCAGACAAAGATGACCGAGTGTTCTCCTTGAAGTTTTTCTCTACCTTCAACTAGGAAATCAAAAACAACACCACATTATAAAGTAAGAAAGAAAAAATACTAGTAAAGAGGAAACAGATCACCTGGAAGTAAACTATACAAAAAACTGTCAAACAGAAACAAGAAGCAATTGTTATGTTCTTACCTCAGACACAGTAAGTACCAGACTTGGCACCAGACACAGTCCTGACTCAGTTCAAATACCTGCTTCTTGCCTATCTCACCACCACAATAAGTCTAGCTCTAGCTTCTCCCTTGTCAAACACCTATTCTGCTCAGCAATGTTCTGGTCCCATGCCCAGTTTAGCCTCAAGTTCGTTCTTATGTCCCCTCCTTCCAAAAGAAAGAAATAGAATACAACATTCAAATTAAAAAGTTTCTTAAAAAGCTGAACTTAAAGTGTTCTTTTAAAAGGCATTTCAACAAAAGAGGAGAATTTCATTTTTCAGAAGAAATCTGATGTAAACAGTATTAAAAATAGGATGTCTGCTCATACAAAATTTAAAAAAATGAAAGATTTTACCAACAAATATAGTCACTGCAGAACACTGTCAGCTGATTTAGCTTAGCAAATTCTCATCATATTTATACAGTCAAACACATTAGAGTTCCTCCACATTCTTCTGATTTTTTTGTACTAAGGTCATGATGAAATCTTTTAAATAGTCTGAGCTTAAAGTTGTCTTAGTCATCTGAAACAATTGTCTCAAGGAGCGTTTCAGTACTTTTCATTGGAAACAAATGCCAAATCCTACAATGGAGAAATAGTTTGATTCTCAGAATAAAATTATTAAGCAATAGTGATTATAGTTCTAAAAAGAGATAGAGATGAGAAAGAAGAACACTGGAGACAACTACAGACAAATTAATAAGTGCTTAAATTAAGGAAAAGAGAGTAAGTTTGAGTTAATTAGAAACCACGCTGTGTGTATGGGACATAGAAAAAGAACAAAGACAGAATATGCAAGAGCAAAAACCATGAACTGTAGAATGCACCCTAATAAATTCCAGAAGAGGTGATAATAGGAAAAAGAGACAACATAAACAAAGAAAAAAAAACTCTAAAAGGTACTATAAATAATCATTTAAACTTAGGGAACATATATATATATATATATATATATATATATATATACATATATATACATATGTATGTCTTGGGGAGGAGAATTCTCTAGCACATTAATATCATAGATGAAAAGGAAAGACTTAACAAAAAAATGTTAATAACAAAACCAGTTAGTATTTGAAGAAGAATACTGCAAAAGGAAATAAACCATTTGAAAAGCATGATAAATTAGAAGTGGAAAACATGGATGGGATCTGCAAGAGTGGAGTAGCATGAAATTAAAATGATAAAACACACCTGTGAATCTAAAGTTCATTAAAGATTGAGACAGAAAAAAATTAAAAATAAATTTATAGAACAAAATGCAAATATAGCAATTTAAACCATAAATAAAATTGGATTCAAATTTCTAATAAAAAGGAAAAAGGAAAAATGCATGGATAAGCAAAACAATATCCAAGGGCAAAGCCAAGATGGCAGATTCAAAGCAGGAAGTTGCTTGAGCTTCTGCTCCGACCACTTCCAATACCTATAAAATATAACTCTAAACAAATTTTAGAGTTACAGAACCCACAAAGTAACAGAGAGAAAAAAAAAATCTCATTCTGAAGGAAGCCTGGCAGTCCAACAGGAAGGGTCTATCACATTGAGCTGGAGTTGAGCACAATCCCATGTGAGCCATGCAGGCCCAGATTAGTGGCACAGAACAACCAAAGCAGACTTCAAGAGAGTAAATTACTGGAAGCTGTGGTGGTGTCCAGACTTGTAAATAAATCCCAAAGAGAAAGTAAAAGCAATGGGGAGCTCTGTTGATCCTGGGTGAGAGAAGAGTACGGTCTGATCCCTGCCCTTGGGGCAGTGGAGGGAAAGGTGGCTGCAACTGCTTTCGCTGCTGCTGCTTCCAGGTGAGGCCTACAGATTGCAGGGGGACCAAGTGACCGTCAAGAAGCAATTTGCAGGAATAAGTCTGCTGGCACTGAAGCAGGATTCTCTTGCTTTGCCCTGCTTGGATTTGGGTCACATTCTTGGGGGGTGGGGGTGGTCCTGGGGTGAGGAGTGCTGCTGTGGCAGAGTTTGTTGAGGCTGTGGAGAGAAAGTCCTTCTCACAGTTCTGAGGCAGTGCCTGGTAAAAAAAAAAAACAAAAACAAAAAAAACTCTGACAAAAGCTGTGCAAAACCCCAGAAATTTGGGACACAGCACTCTCCACTCTGCACGCAGAGTTCTACTCTGGCAAATAGCTCAGAAGTCAAGTAATTGGCTGGCAAGATGAACAAACAGAGAAAGCATAATCAGACTATAGAATCCTTTTTTTGTGGGGCAAAGAGGATCAAAACATAGAACCAGAAGAAGACATCAAAGTCAAAACTCCTGCATCAAAAGACTCCCCTACAAAAAAATATGAACAGGTCAGAGGCCATGGAGGAGTTCAAGAAGGATTTTGAAAATCACGTAAGAGAAGTAGAGGAAAAATTTGGAAGAGAAATGAGAATGATGCAAGAAAATCATGAAAAGTGAGTCAACAGCCTGAGTGAAGAAAATAACACCTTAAAAACAGTCTAATTCAAATGGCAAAAGAAGTCCAAAAGGCCTATGAGGGAAAGAATGCTTTAAAAATTAGCACTGACCAAATGGAAAAAGAATTTCACAAACTCACTGAAGAGAATAATTGCTTCAAAATTAGATTGGAGCAAATGTAAGTTAATGATATGGGAAATCAAGATACTATAAAACAGATGCAAACAACTGTAAAAATAGGAGGTAATGTGAAATATCTGATTGAAAAAACCACCAACCTGGAAAATAGATCTCAGAGGGATCATTTAAAAATTATTGGACTACCTGAAAGCCATGATCAAAGAAAGAGCTTCAACAACATCTTCTCAAGAAATTCTCAAGGAAAATTGCCCTGATATTCTAGAACCAGAGGGCAAAATAGAAATTGAAAGAATTCACTGATCACCTTTTGAAAAAAGGTCCCAAAAAGAAAACTCCTAGGAATATTATTGCCAAATTCCAGAGTTCTCAGGTCAAGGAGAAAATATTACAAGCAGTCAGAAAGAAACAATTTGAGTATGGTGGAAACATAATCAGGATAACACAAGATCAAGTAGCTTCTACATTACAGAATCAAAGTACTTGGAATATGATATTCTGGAGGTCAAAGGAGCTAGGATTCAAACCAAGAATCACCAACCCATCAAAACTGAGTATAATACTTCAGGGGAAAAATATGGACATTCAATGAAATAGAGAACTTTCAAGCGTTCTTGATGAAAAGATCAGAGCTGAATAGAAAATTTGACTTTCAAATATAAGAAGAAAGAGAAGCACAAGAAGGGAAACAAGAAAAAGAAATCACAACGAACTTATTGAAGACAAACTATTTACATTCCTGGAAAAAAGATAATTGTATCTCATGAGACTTTTCTCAGTATGAGGATAGTTGAAGGGAATACATATGTATATATTTGCATACATACAGATATATGTATGCATAGGAGGGTATATATGTATATATGTGTACATATGTATATATGTATGTGGGTGTATGTATGTGTATATGTGTATGTGTATACTTAGACAAAGGGCACAGGATGAGTTGAATATGAAGTGGTGATATCTAAATAAATAAAATTAAGAGGTGAGAGAGGAATATATTGGAAGAAGGAGAAAGGGAGGGATAGAATCAGGTAAATTATGTAACATGAAAGAGGCAAGAGAAAACTGTCACAATGGAGGGGAAGTGCAGGAAGATACAAGGGAATGGGTGAACCTTACTGTCATTGAATTTGGCTTAAGGAGGGAATAACATACACACTCAATTGGGTAGCTTACCTTACAGGAAAGTAGGGGGAAGGGGATTAAAGGGAGGATGATAGAAGGGAGGGCAGATTGGGGGAGGGGGTAGTTAGAAGCAAACACTTTTGAAAAGGGACAGGGTCAAAGGAGAAAATAGAATAAGTGGAGGGTAGTTAGTCTTTCACAATATAATTACTGTGGAAATGTTTTGCATAACTACACATGTACATCCTGTGTTGAATTGCTTGTCTTCCCATTGGGGGTGGATGAGGAGGGAAGTAGGGAAAGAATCTGGAAATCAAAGTTTTAAAAACAAGTGTTAAAAATTGTTTTTATATGCAACTAAGAAATGAGATATACAGGCAATGGGGTATAGAAATCTATCTCGCCCTACAAGAAAGTAAGGGGGAATGGGTTGGGATTGGTGGCGATAGAAGTGATGGCAGACTAGGGAAAGGGGTAGTCAGAATTCATGTCATCTTAGAGGGGGGGGTAGGAGAGATGGGGAAAAAATTTGGAACTCAAAATCTTGTGGAAATGAATGTTGAAAACTAAAATTTAAAAAGTGAATTTTTAAAAAAGAAAAAGAAAACGTTATCCAATAATTGACTACATAGAGTATTTTTAAATACACATATAAGTACTGAAAAAGTTAAAAGTTTGTAATATATACTCACATGCTTTTTTTTGCTTTTTTCTTTTTGCTTTTTGGAGGGGGAAGGTAGGGCAGTTGGGGTTAAGTGACTTGCCCAATGTCACAGGGCTAGTTTTGTGCTAAGTGTCTGAGGCCAGATTTGAACTCAGGTTCTCCTGACTTCAGGGCTGGTGCTCTATTCACAGTGCCACCTAGCCACTCCTTATACTCACATTCTTTAAGAAAATGCCAGAATTGCAAAAAGGAATTGATAATGTTGCAACAATTATTGAAGGAAACTTTAATATTCTGCTTTCTGAGCAGGATACATATATTAGAAAGAATTCAGATGAAAATAGAGATGAATGAATTATGACAAAATTAAACTTGAAAATTTTTTGTTATTGTCTGAACTTGAGGTTTAAAAATACATATTTATCAATATCATATGTGTATCTTCCAAAACTCTTGTATTAGGGCATAACAAGAATAACTTTTTAAAAAAAGAATAAATAGCAAGCACAGTTTGTATTATAATAAATTACCTGAGCAAAAGCTAAAAGCCTATATAAAGATAAAATGGTATCTGAACCTAGTTAATTAAAAAAGTCATGATCTAAGATAAATATTCTAAAGGAAATGATAAAAATGAAACAGTATACCAAACTTTTGTAGATTAATTGCAGAGATATTATATGTTGATTGTTTATCTAAATCATGATTATCAAAATTATGATGCTCCCTAAAATACGCACTTTTAGAACACTGGACTTGGAGTCTGGAAGATCTAAATACTAATCTACCTCAGTAACTCAAAATCTATGTAACCCTGGAACAATCATTTTAATGTCTCTGAAGCTCAGTGGCACCTAGAAATAACAGTAGATAGAAGGCTTAGCCTGGAGTCAGGAGGACTTGAGTTCAAATCCAAAACCAGAACTTATTGTGTGATCCTGTACAAATGGCCATCTATTTGCCTCTATTTCCTCAGCTGTGAAATCAAGATAATAGCACCTACTCCTAGGGTTGTTATGAACAAAAGGTCTACAACAGCGCTTCTCAACCTGTGGGTTATGTTCAATTTAAATAAATCCTGCATATCAGATATTTACATTACGATTCATAACAGTAGCAAAATCACAGTTATGAAGTAGCAATGAAAATAATTTTATGGTTGGGGCTCACCACAGCATGAAGGACTGTATTAAAGGGTCATGGCATTAGGAAGGTTGAGAACTACTGGTCTACAGTCTCAGTAGAAATAATTACTAATTGTGATTCAAGTAGACAAAAATTCACCAGGTCCTGAAAAAAGTAATAACCATTATAGAATTTGATACAGTCCTTTACACAAGAAAAACTAAATGACTGAAAAACATCTATTGCAGATTATATATCACAAAGCTGGATGGACAAAATGTTGAGCTTGCTTTTAGGGAATTAGGGAAATATTCTGTTCTTCATTTTAGCAGCGCAATGAAGAGAAAACCATGATTAGTGTGTGTAGATACATGTATATGCATGTACGTATGTATGTGTGTATATGTTCATATATGTGTGTATTTCTATATACCTATTTCTATACATTTATTTTAACAGTAACCAATTTCAAAAGTAGCAGGAAACATATAATCAGATTAATGTATGAAGAGAAAAAGATGGCAGTCAGTTAAGCACAGATCAAAAAAATGAAAACAGACCTGGAGGAATTTTCTTAGAATACTAAATGTGTTCCCTATGAAATATCTTAATCACACAGGATTTAAAGTTACTTCTGAAGTCTCAATCCAAGTCTAACAATGTTTGGCTTCAATTGACATTAGGACTATAACCACATTGAAATATTTGATGGCATTGCCCCGTTTAGGAAAACCTGGGCCCCAGATGGAAGAACTCATTTCTAACCCCTATCCACATACTCTTTGCTAAATATCAAGAAAGACAATAAGCAGCAGTCTTTCAGATAATATAATAGTGTCTGCTATTACTACGGGGTTGTTACAAAAGTGGCAACAGACAAAGAATTTTTCCACTGAAACAACAGGGGGTGAATTCAGCACAGTGTTTCTATATTCTCCACCACTGGTTTGCTGGGCTTTCAAGCAGCTTTAGGCCAGTAAGGAATCACTTAGCTACCAATTAAAACCACCCACATTTTATCTGTTTCTAATTAAAAGTTCTATCATCTAGTGACATCAGTGAAAATAAGGAGTGAGAGTCTCTTTTTCCTAAAGTAAATTCTCATTTGGCAATAAGTTTTTCACTTTATGTCTTTATTATGGAATTAAGTGTGTGTGTGTGTGTGTGTGTGTGTGTGTGTGTGTGTTTAGTGTCTTTTCAGTTATAAACAACATATTTTCCTTCACAGTCATACATCAGAGCAGTGGTAGGCCATGATTTCAGGGGGTAGTTCATTTGGTACATTTTTCATCCCTAGTGGTAAACAAAAGGTATTTTGATAGCAAACCTAGTCAAGTCTTTCTTGCTGGTAATTTATTTTTTTAACTGCTCTTCTGCCTTATGATTCCTTCCAACAAGATTTCCACAAATGAAAGGGACTTTACAGTATATGTGTGTGTCTATATATGTATATATATATATATATATAAATATATATATATATACACACATATATGTAGGTATATATGTATGTGTATTGTGACTATATATATATATATATATATATATAGAGAGAGAGAGAGAGAGAGAGAGAGAGAGAGAGAGAGAGAGATTTCTGATATTCCCTATGTTACTCACCAAACTCTTCAAATGTTTAAATTCCCAGGAATTCTTTGTAAGTGGAAAAATACTTAGAACTATTATCTTCTGATGGTAAATATTTATTTATTTACTTTGCTCTTTCTGTGAATCTGTTGTGAAATTAATTTGATTACTGACTTTAACAGTAGAGATAACAACTATGCATGCTTTCTTGTTCACAACTCTGTAAATCTTTCTCAAAATTCTGGACCAATGGACCTGGAGTCAAGAAATCCTGATTGCAAATCTTTTCTCAGATACTTACCAGCTGTGTGACGTTGGGAAAGTTATTAAAACTCTGCCTCAGTTTCCTCATTTGTAAAATGGAATAATAATAGCACACATGTCTTAGGTTTGTTGTGAATATCCAACGCAATAATATTTGTAAAGCATCCCTAAAAGCCTTTAAGCATGATATAAATATTAGATCTTATTTCCTATTGACATTATGTGAATATTACAGAGGAAATCTACTCCCATATCTAATCACATAGTGATAGCTCTATGAAGATATACTTTACATATTTTCTTTTCAAGGATTAGAGGGTGGTGATATGTTGCAGCCTAATTGTGGACATACTTTTCCTCTCCATTGACTTTGATAAAGAAAAACTATTTCTTTAGAGAATGTGCATAGTTTCTCTTTACTTGCAGCCATAAGGCAATGTAGTACCAACACAATATTTATAGCTCCCACAGTCACTATAAATATACTTACCATGACTATAAATACTCCCCCATGGTGCTCAATTGCAAAATATAATGAACTCTACATACAGAGGATAGAAGCAAAACATTTATTCAGACACCAGAAAATCAAATCCCAAAACCAGTAAGCTTATTCCATCATAGTAGCAAAGAAGTTAATAAGCCATAACAACACAGAGAGCCATGCCATCCTTTAGCCTTTCCACAAACTAATAAAAGATCAATATTTTACTCACAAACCCTACTAACTCCTGGCCTGAGCATCCTCTCTTTCCCACTGTATCTCTGGCTCTGACTCCCAGCTTCCTGTGGATTCTGCTCTACTCTTCACCAGACTCTTCCCACCACAGGCTTCATATGACTACATTCAGCATATTAGGGGGTAGAGTTTACTTTCAAAGCAGGGAAGGTCTTCAAATTCCCCCAGATTTATTAAGGGCCAGGGAAGATCTTCAAATTACCATTACCATTACAGGCATGCATTAATTAAAAACATATTAAACATATAATTAAAACATATTAAAAAACTCTGATCTTGTATTAGAGAAAGGCTTCTAGTCATGATAGAAATATTACACAATTTTTGAAAGACAATGCAACATGCTCTCTTCTTCCTATTCAGTCATGGTTCTACTTCATTGTCCACAGACAATACATCTAAGTAAACTCACAAATTTAGATCATGTTGTCCAAATTAAATTAGTTTTAATCAATTAAATTATTTTAATTTAATTTAATTTTTAAAAAGTTGCATGATAGAATAAATTTTAAATTGAGAAGATAAATTATAGCTTGAAATTAATTATAAACTAATGCATTTAAATGTGTGTTTAACATTAATATTGGAAAATGCACAAAATAATATACAAATATAGACTAATATAATTTTCCTAATGAAATTTAACCAGTATAAAATAAATGTTCAAAATAAGGATACCCAAAGGGCACAAACATTACTGATTTTAATAAGGAGAGGGACTTGCCAGCTTAGGAAAACGATGGTTTAATGTGTGCATTTTAAACATTATATATTTTTTCTCAGTCATCATAAATTCTCCTCATTTCCCCACCACAGCCCTGTGAGAATAAGTTAAAAATAAAAATTTTCCATTTAACAAAATGTAGAGTGCCCTTTTACAAGCTTGTAGAAAGAAAAAAATCCCCTCATTGGACATGGCATATATCTATATATCCATATCTATGTGTCTGATGTTGTTCAGTCATGTCCCACTCAATATGACAGTGTGACTTTTTCCCATGGGTTGTTGTTTGTTTTATTTTGTTTTGTTTTGTTTTTGACAAAGGTACTGGAGTGGTTTCCCACTTCTTTTTTGAGAGTATCCCCATTTTCAAAGATGAAGGACTGAGACAAATAGAGGTTAAATGACTGTCTCAGGGTCATGCAGCTAATAAATAGGGCTGGATTTGAACTCAGTTATTCCTGACTCTCTGGTCTAGTGATGTATATACTGTACTACCTAGCTGATTAGATAGATAGATAGCTAGATAGATAGCTAGATAGATAGATAAATAGATAGATAGTTGGATATGGATATAAATATACATAGACAGAAAGATCTATAGATATACTGTACATAAATACACACACTTACATATGGTGTAAGTATATATGTACAAACACATACACACACACACACATTTCAGAATTGCTGCTTCCTCAAACCTTTGTCTTCTTGTGCTAAGCTGTCAGTTTGTTTTCCAATTCTTGCTTCCAGAGCTCTCATTTCTTTTTTAATGTTTCTCCTCTAACTCTCTGTTTTCAGCTGAAAAAAAGAAACAAACATTTAAAATATATTTCTTCTCCTCTTCCAGGAATTCTAGTTGAATTTGTGCTAAACCCCTGTTTTCCTTTGTGGTTTTGCTTGTAGATATTTTGGAGTCATTCTCTTCTGGGTTTGTATGCTGACTATCTTTGTCAATATAGATACATTTATGGAAAGTTCTGGACTTGTCATATTAATGCTTTCTTGGGGTACTGAGTTTTGTGTTATTCCAGTATCTCAATGACATCGCAGATTGAGAATGTGTTAACTATGAGTGCTCCAAAAGTGATCTAATCAAAGGCAAAGTCTGATTATGGAATGTCATGGTCCTCCTATTCCTTGTTCCAGTATCCTTGAGTTCAGTTCTAGATGTGACATTTTTAAATAACTATTAATAACTTCAGGAGTGTGCAGAGGACAGTAACCTGAAAGCACAAGAGCAGTAAGAGCATGTTATAAGCTGTCAGGTTGAATGAATTGAGATATTTAGCTGGAAGAACAGGAGATGGGCTAGGAAGGGACATGACAACTGGAAGAGCTGTCATATACAGAAGGACTAGATTTGTTCTACTACAGGGTAAAGCTTAAAGATATGGGTGGAAGTGGTGAAGAGGCAAATATAAGTTTAAAGTAAGGAAAAATTTCCCGAAAATTGAAGTAGTCAAAAATGGAATGGGCTGTCATAGGAGGTGGTAGGTTCCTTTTCATTAGCTATATTCAGGCAAAGACTGAATGACCACTTAATGGAGATGTTGTAGTGGAAATTTTTGACTAGATGCCCTCCAATGTCCCTTTCCAACCTGGAGATTGTGATCATACATGTTGCTTATTTTCTTAGCACCTTTAAGGGAACATTTTTACTTAATTTAGCATTTTCTTTAAGATGCAAAACTCTGTGATGGTGAAGGCATGGCAACGGGGGAAAAGAGAAAGAAATGGATTCCTGAGCTTACAGCTGAAGGGCTTGTGAAATCTTCTAAATTTTAGGACAAAAATAATAATCCTTAGCAAAAAGTGAAACTGCTTTAAAAAGTCTTCTACAGTCAGCCAGATGTTTTTCTCATTTGGCTCACTTTTTCTCATACTATAAGCCATTAAATGTTTTAAAAGCTAACTGTTATATATAGTATTTTGATTACAGGCTATCAGAAAGTGTGTGGGGAGGTCTCAGTTTGAAGCCACTGAATGATGTCTCAGTCTTCTGTGGATAATCATCAGTAGTGACACCTCTGACCCCAAAGAGCAGCAAATCCAACTGAATTTCACTGTTCTC
>JAQQSU010004502.1:0-14065 GCA_028627135.1 Pseudochirops cupreus
TAAAGAGTTGTCATGTCCAACTCTTTATGACCCCTTTTGGGGTTTTCTTGGGAAAGATACTTGAATGATTTGCTGTTTCCTTCTCCAGCTCATTTTACAGATGAGAAAACGGAGGCAAACAGGGTTAAGTGACTTGCCCAGGGTCACACAGCTAGTAAGTGTCTGAGACTGGATTTGGACTCAGGAAGATGAGTCTTCCTGACTCCAGGCCCAGCATTCTATCCACTGTGCCACCTAACTACTCTAAAGTACTATTATTCTTTTACTTTTCCATATCATGTTTTCCTTACCTAGTAAATAAACTTGTTCTGTGTACATTTTGCATGGCCCACCCCTAGAACGTATACTTCTTGAGGGCAGGAGCAAATTTGAATTATTATTGCTATTGGTGTTAGAGCTTTTAAAGTGTTTCAAAAGCTAATGTCCCTCCTATAATTTAATCTAAATAAGTACAGTAGAAAGAGAACTAGCTTTGAAGTCAGGACCTGATTTTGAATACTTACTGACTGCTACTAAATACATGACTTTAGGTGAGACCATTTTTCTGAGACTTACTTTCCCCTCCAGGAAAATAATAATTAACCCTTAAATAGCACTTTAAAGTTTGCATTTGGCATCTCCCGTGATTCTCACCACAACCCTGTATTATTATCCTCATTTCACAGATAAGGACACTGGGGCTTGGGAAGTTTAAGTGACTTGTCTCTAGTCACACAACTGGTTAAGCATAAGAGGTAGAATTTTAATTTTGTCTTTCCGGCTCCAGGTCCTGTTTTATTTTTGTCTTATGTCCATGTCTTTAACACAGCATCTTAAATGTGCACACACTCATTGCACTGACTTCCTGTTGTGATGTGTTTACTGGTCCCTCTATCTTGCATCTTCTTTTCTTAAGCTTCTCTCTTACATTTTGAATTTTCACTTCAGTGTGGGCAACTATGCAGATCTTCAAAGTGTGCAAGTGTGAGATTATCTGTAAAGGATGGCTCCTAATTCCTCTGATGTGATGCTGGGAATTAGAAGGATGAATACAATGACTTATGAGTCAGGGAGCATCTATTCAAACAAAGTTAAGTACTAGGGAGTTTTGAGATCAGTGTTCTGGCTAACACAATCTAACACAGTGCCTTATATAGAGGACATGTTGAATAAACTGTTGCAAAATGACCTGTCATGTAAATGATTGTTAAAAGTCTGTTTTAGGGGTTATTTTTTTATTCAAGAAAATCTTCCAATAAGATCAAGGCAGATTCTTCATAAACTTGAGGGTTGGTATACCACATGGCCCAAAGGGACCAAATCATTGCTTAAGTCAACTCCTCACTTGGAAACCCTAAATTTTGGCAAAATGTCATGGTACAGTAGAAATCACATTATTGTAGAAATCCATCTATTTTCCGGGCAGCTAGTCTGGAAGTTCCTGGCATTGTCTATGGAGGGTGGTGTTGCAAGGTCTGAAAGCTTCCTTGCACCATAATAGGACAGCTGAGAACCTCATTTCTATGCTTTTGTAAAAAACTGAATTACCGACTATTTCACTGACTAAAGCATTAGTCACAGGACAAGTGTAAAATAATTTGTGAACTGTGTCGTAAAAAAAAAAAAGGCATCTGCTATTGTGTTTGCTTTCATTGGTAAGAGTAGTCTCTGGATTCCTTGGTGAAAGTCAGTAAGAAATAAGAGTCTCCATTCTAATTTGAGTTTTCAATTTAAAAAAAATTGGATCTTCCTAATGGATTGATTATAATCAATCAGTGTGTTTCCTATGTGCTCAGCATTGTTTTTGTTATGATGAGCTGGTAGATACAAAGTATAATGTAGGGGTCCTACTCTCAAGGAACTTACAGTCCAAATGGAGAAATAAGACTCATGAAACAGGACTAAATGGGATATAAATCATGTTTGATACAGAATGTAACTGCTGCCCTGTTGGGTAATTTATATGTCCTTGGTTGATCCAAATCTGCCCTTTCTGCTAGTTATATCAATCATTGTTCGTACTATTCAATAAATATTCAACATTTGTTATGTGTCAGCTAGTGTAGAACAGATGCCCATTGGCATTGTTAGAGAAGGTTTCCTCACTAGTTGTCCATACTAATGAAATTTCAGGTCTGGCTCCTACCCCCTTCAGCTTCCCACCCCCCTCAAGAGAAAAAAAAAAGTAGTATGAGTTCAGAGGAAGGAGCGTCTTGGTGTGTTGATCTGGGAAGGCATTATATATGTGATGATAGGAGCTTTGTAAGATTCACATGACTTGAATTGACACAGAAAAGGCTAATGAGTTTTGTGGACATAGGGAAACAGTGTTAGCAAAGGCATAGATAATAAAAAGCACAAAACTTGACTGGGAGACAAGAAGAGAACAGTTTTTCTGAAATGATGGGTTCATGTTACCGAAGTTGGAAAGTTAAATTCAGCTCCAATTGTGGAGGGCCTTGAATGCCAGACTAAGGAGTTTATACTTTAGAACATTCTTTTGACTGTACCAGTCAATCCATCAACAAGCATTTATTAAGCACCTACTAAATACTAGCTACTGGACTAAATGCTGGTTATACAAAGAAAAGCAAAAACAGGTTCCTTTCCTGAAATAGCATCAAATGGGAGAAAAAACATGCAAACAATTGTGTACATACAAGGTACATATAGGGTAATTGGAGGTTGTTGGTTGTCCTTTGTTTTCAAAGAGGACCAATGACATCAAGCACTGTGGAGCACTTAGAGCTTGATCAGACATTAAGGACACCAAAGTCCCCCACTGCATCCTGGGCCATCACCAGTCATCCTGACTTTTATTCTGCCTCTGGATTTTGAAGACTCTGGGAGCAAGAGTAAGACTGATGACATTGTACAGCTCTGTCTCACTTTGAGCAAGTCAAGTCATCACCCATGATGTCTTTGGTCAAACAAAGGATGAACAACAGTACCTTCTTATCTTATCTCCATTTCTTGGAATTGCTGATGTCTTGTAAAATTCAGCTCAATTATCCTCTTGGGCTTCTTTTCTGGTCCGCCCAGATGTTAGTTTGTCATCCCTCCCCTCGGGTTATTTGCATCTATTTTGTATCTATCCGTATATTTCTGTTATCTGCCAATGCAATATTCACAACATCCATGGTGGCTATGAATATGCTGGTGTACTTGTGAATCACAAAATGTAACGGCTCTTCACATGTAGGACAGAAGCAAAGCATTTATTCAAATACTAGAAGACTGAGTCCCAAAACCAGAAAGTCAGATTCATTACATTAACCATGAAGTTGGTACATATAACCAATGCAGCAGACACCCACATTCCCAAGCCTTCCCAAACCTTCCCTCATTCAGACCTTCAAAACAAAACAGACTCCCTCAAGCAAGGATCCTCCTCTCTTCACTCACAGTAGCTCCTCAGGCTCCATGCTGCTTGCTCCCAGAAGTTCTGTCTCCCAGCAGTTCTGTCTCTCTAGCTTGGGCTTTTCCTTATTTATGGTATAGTTCCTCCCTTCAGCCCCTTCCTGTCATGTCAGCAACAGGGGTTCATACCTACTGTTTCTTTACAGAGGCTTAATTTGAAACTCGGTGTTAAGTACCTGTCAGCTTTTGAATAAAATGGGATCTTCAAATTCCATTACCATTACAGTATCCTACCTTTTACTCCCACTGCTTTCCCCTGGCACATAGTAGGTGTTTATGGGCAACGAGGTGGTGTAGCAGCTAGAGTGCGAGGCCTGAAGTCAGGAAGACCAGAGTTCAAATCTGGCCTCCTATACTTACTAGTTGTGAGACCCTGGGCAACTCAGTTTCCTCATCTGTAAAATGACCCGGAGAAGGAAATGGCAAATGACTCCAGTATCTTTGCCAAGAAAACCCTGAATGGGGTCATGAAGAGTTGGACTGGACTGAAATGACTAAATAACAACAACCATAAATGGTAATTGACTATTGATTGATTGACTCTCCAGGTTCAAGTCCTTTTTCTGATGTTGCTAATTCTATGGATGTGGATAAAGCATTTAATCTCTCAGTACTCTAGGCAACTGTAAGATTCTGAGTTGCAGAGATGTCCTAGCCTGCACTGGTAGAGGGAGTTGCCTCTTAATCAGTAAATTTCGTATGTCCAAGCCCTGTATATTACTAAATCCATAGCATGGGATTTGGCCCCATATTTCTGTTATGGAATAGAGTATGTCCTAGAGATTGAAGGGCCCCCGTGATAGGTGTGGCTTTAACACGCAGTAAATAAGCAGATCTTGTCCTTGTTCTCTAACCCCAGTGGCTGTTATTCTTGGTGCGTGTCTAAGATGTACTTAATCAACCATCTTACTTTCTGTTGGGTGATTTTCAAACCCCACTGCCTGGGCATCTGTTTATCATGTCCATATTTGACTGTGTTGCCTTATCTGCCTTTGAGAGCAAGAGCTGGGTATATGGCTAACTGATGCAGCAGCCTTTCTTGCCTGCCACCTGAATACCTTGTCCTCATTCCTGCCTCCCTTCACTCATGTTTTCCTTTCATTTGAAATTCCCTTTTCCTTCTTCAAAACTTATCTAAATCTTGCTCATTCTTCAAGGTCCACCTCCTCCATGAGATTTTCCTTGAGTAATCCATTTCCCATTGATTTCCTTCTCTTGTGAATTCCCATAACACTTATAGCATCCACCTGATACATAATGAAACAATTATATTATTCACTATCCTTTATCTCTGTTGGTCTGATCTCTTTAACTAGGTTATAAACTCTTTTTTTGGGAATTGGGGGCAAGGAAGAGGGCCTGTAAAGTCTCCATATTTTATATACCCTGAAGCACCTAACATGAGAATGAGCATGCAGTAAGGAAGGGCTCAGTGAATGCTGAGTATCCAATGTTCAAGTTCTAATCAAATGATCACATGTGTTTTTTTAAAAGTAATCCTGTATATGTATGTATACACATACACACACACATACATGTTTAGTAGTTTTTTTTTTTCAGTTGTATCTGACTCTTCATGACTCCACTTGGGGTTTTCTTAGCAAAGATACTGGAATGGTTTGTCACTTCCTTCTCCAGTTCATTTTACAGATGAGGAAACTGAGGCAAACTGGGTTAAGTGACTTGCTCAGGGTCACACAACTAGTAAACATCTGAGGTGAGATTTAAATTCAAGTCTTCTTGACTCCAGACTCCATGCTCTACCCGCTGCTAGAGCTAGCTGCCATCATCTCAGACTCAGTCATCAATAGCAGAGAAATTGATTCTCCCCGGAGGGCTGGAGAAGAGATTAAGTGAGGCTACTTTTGTTCTACTTCCATACCCCCCTGAGCCTGCTGACTGACTACACAGGTGTCGATGGTTATCTATGTTTCGATCCACACCAGCAGGACTTAATAATTTCTTCCCAACAATGGCACTCCATGAGTTAAGCAGATTCCTGGCAAGGGCATGGAGATGTTATATTAGACGTCTTGAAGTTATCTCATCAGAGCTATTCAGCTTTCAAAGCAACATTGAAAGGAAATATGGAGATCAAAGAATTTAATTTTTTTTAAATCCTTCTTCAAAGTTTATCTGTCATCATTGAAATGCTATAGAAATCCTTCCTGACTGCCCTA
The DNA here is from genome assembly GCA_028627135.1 of Pseudochirops cupreus. NCBI lineage: Eukaryota > Metazoa > Chordata > Mammalia > Diprotodontia > Pseudocheiridae > Pseudochirops > Pseudochirops cupreus. Next base: position 5,580 of record JAQQSU010004502.1, read on the forward strand.
AACAACCAACCACACATGTAAGGCTTAAGTCAATGGGACCAAAGGCTTAGAATCCACAGGCCTGCATTTTTGTGTGTAGGGTAGTATATTACTTCTGAGTTACTAATTTTCACCAGATTAGCACATTTTAAAAAAATCAGCTTTATGAAAGTAGTTAGAACATGAAAAGGGATTTGGTTCATGAAAATGTCAATCACCTGTTCTTAGCATCATTCTTGTGGCTTGTTCTCCTTTGGATGGCTCTTCCCAGGAACCAGAGGGCAGAGGAGGGAATGGTGGAGGAGACCAAGAAAGCCTAGGACCCACTGAGTAACCGTCAACATAGTATCATACAAACTTGATGTAGACCTTATCATTTGGTCCTCACAGTGACCCTATGAGATAGATTGTATTAGAGTAATTTACCTCATTTTAGAGAGGGGAAGGGTAGCTAGGTGCTACAGTAGATAGAGAGCTGGGCTTGGAATCAAGAATTCATCTTCCTCAGTTCAAACCTGGCCTCAAGCATTTACTAGCTGTGTGACCCTGGGCAAGTCATTCAATCCATTTTGCCTCTCAGTTTCTTCATCTGTCAAATGAGCTGGAGAAGGAAATAGCAAACCACACCAGTATCTTTTCCAAGAAAACCCCAAATAGGGTCACAAAAAGTAGGACAGAACTGAAAAATGACTGAACAACAAAAAGAGAGGGGGAAACTTACGTGACCTAGGGTTACCTAGTCCAAATCTTTTATTTGACAGAGAAGGAAACTAAGGCCCCACAAGGTAGGATGACTTGCTCAAAGGCACTCAGCGGGATCTAGAGGACCTGGGTTCCAATTCCACCTCTGCCACTTAGTAGCTGTATGATCCTCAGTGAGTCAGGTCAGTTCTCAAGATTTGGACTTTACCATCTGTAAACTGAGGGAGTTGGACCACCAGAGTCTCCAGGGAACTTGGTGGTCCCTCTTTGCTTGAAAAGGATAAGTAAGCTCTTTGGTCTCTTCTTTGATGTTAAATAGTAGAGTCAAAACTCAAATACTGGATCTCTTAACACCAATTTTAATGCTTTTTCTGTTACAGTTCAGGGACTCTCATAGCCTCATTGACCAAGGATGGGGATCTGGCTTGATTGCCTTTGGCCCTTGGAACAAGTACCAAGAATCTCATTTGTGAATATAATGCCAAAAACATAGTATGGCTTTAAAAGACTTTAGCAGCAAAAGCAGAAAAGATCATAAGATCCAATTGCTCTGCTCCCCGACTCTTGAAGAATTCAATTATGTTGAATTGTTCTGTGAAGTCAGGTAGATATTTTGTTACCCAGAGTGGTTTGCCTTCCAAAAGCTTGGCTCATTGAATTGAAGTTATGTAGTCACAGAGACATTTTGAAAGAAAACTTTTGACTTTGAACTAGGGAAGGGTGAAATCTGCCTCAGTTAATGGCTAACATTTATAGAGTGCTTATGATTTGTAAAGTACTACATTATCTTGTTTAATCCTTACAGCAGCCTTGTAAGGTTAGGTGTTCTTATCATCCCCATTTCGCAGATGTTGATTTCCCCCTCCTGTATTTCAGCCTCCTCTTGTCTCTGTGCATTTGACTGGGGGTTATTAAGGATACAACAGTCTGAGTGTCCCTATGCCTTATTTTGACATATTCAAGTCTTACTTATCCATTTCTATTGAAAGAGGGACTGAAGTTCAGTGCAAGCTCCCCCAGGTCCTCATGCTTAGCATAACCTAGCAACCTCCTGTGTTCCTTTCTTTCACTGCTTTTCCTGAAGGAGAAAATGCACATGGCTTGGTGATTAAGTCTTCCCAAAAGACTTCCCAAAGAAACAGAGCTGGGGAGAGTCATCATCCCCCACTTCTATCTTCCATAGGATGTAAAGGTCTTTTAATTAAAAAGTACGTTTGGGGTTTTGATGGAAAAAAGGGCACTAGAGTATCCTTTCCCCTTTGGTGTCATAGACCCCTTTGGTGACCCAATGGACCCCTTCTCAAAATAACATTTTATGAAAACTGAATAAAATATGTAACATATACATTTAAATGTACAAAATGCCCAACATTCCAAAGGAAGCCAAAAGTTAGGGAAAATAAAGATGCTGTTTTTTCCCATCCAATGTTACTGACCACCTGCAGTCTATCCATGGATCAGATGAAGAATCCCAGCTCTAAAGAGAATCTCTCTTTGGACATCTCTCCTTCCTTGCCTGTCCATTGTTTTGTTGTTGTTGTTTGTCTTTTCTTTTTGGAGGGACAGGGCAGGGCAACTGGGGTTAAGTGACTCACCCAAGGTCATACAGCTAGTTAGTGTGTCAAGTGTCTGAGGCCAGATTTTGAACTCCTGTCTCCAGGGCCGGTGCTCTATTCACTGCACCTCCTAGCCACACCAGTCCATTGTTTTTAAAGGAGTATTTTGTAGTAGTAAGAACCTTTGACCTGTACTTACATCTTATTAATTCTTCTCCGTATTACCTATATCAACTTGGATGTCTCTGACTCAATTTCTTCATTTGTAAAATAAGGAAATTAAGCTAGATGGCCTCTAAAGAGCCTTTAAGCTCTAGATCTCACACTGTACTCCAATTTCCAGGGGAGGTGTTAGGGATTTGATTTTGGTTTTTTTAGTGGAAGTGAGTAAAAGGGATAATTTCTAGATTCTTGCACTTTCAAAACTCAGATAAGAGTTTAGGTTGTAAAAAACAAAAAATTCTGGCAACATTTACTCCTTTTTCCAGTTTAAATTTGTGTATATTTTTAAACAGCAACACTGGTACATGAGTTAGTTTTTTGCCTCTGGGGGTTTTGACAGAAATTGAGGGGATATTTCCCCCCCAGTCCTTGCAAGTCACCTGTTGCATTCCCTGTTTCTCTCTCCTTCCTCTCTGTCTCTGATCCTCTAAGTAGGGCATAACAGAGCACTGAACTGGATTTAGTATTTTCTGCCACATTTGTTGAATGGAATTTTATGTTCTTTATCCAAAATTTAAAAGCTAACATTTTATAGTTGTCTCTTTATCACTCAGGAAAAAAAAGCCTCCTAAATCACCTAAATTAAGTTGCTTTTTATTTTTGTAGTTACTAATTGTTTTATGTTGCCTCGATGGTTTCACTGGAGTATTCATGGCATGTGCATGTATTTTTAGCTCAATTATTTGATTCACTTTTAAAATTTATCTCTGAAGCACTTTTTTTGGAGGCCAATATTGAGCTGGAGTTATAGGGCACAGTGTTCTTTGTGGCCTACAACACTCCAGAGTCTGGGGAATCAGATGAAAATGTAATTGGGAACATTGAAAAAGATAAATAAAAATATGACAAAATACAGGTTCGGTTAATATGTAGTTTTCTATGCAGTCTGCAGGGTTCTTTACATATGATTCAATGGGGTTTTGTTGTTGTTGTTTTAAGCAACATTCATGATAATAATGGAAGACAGAATAGAATCACAATGAAGCAGATAGTTATAAAGTGCTTTATGCCTTGGTGATACACTTAACATATATCAGGGGTTTGGAACCTGTGACCCTCTAGGACCTTCTGTCAAAAGATTGCGCTTAAGGACCTAGAAGGCCACCTGTGGCCTTAAGGCTGCAGGTTCCCCACCCATGGTATAGATCATTTCCTTTGAGCCTCCTTGAACCCTGTGAGGTAGGTGCTATTGTTAACTCCTTTTTTGCACTTGAGAAAAATGAGCTTGAAAAGAAGTTAAGGGTAGGTATTATAGCTATTATTCCCATTTTACAGATGAAGAAATTGATGCTGTAAGAGACTAACAGTCATACAGCTAACCGGTTTTGGAGACAGGGCTTGAACTTAGGACTTTGACAACTGAGAAGCCCCTTTACATTAACCTATTAATTTGGAAGGGACCATAGATGGCATCCAGTCACATTTCCCTCTATAAGCAGCATGTGTATTCCTGATGCTTTTCTGAGGTATTTGTACCTATAGGATAGGCCCAACACTCAGCTGAGAATATATATAATAAGAACTCAGTGTTTTTCTTCCTTCTTTCTTCTTTCTTCTTCTTCCTCTTCCCTCTTTCTTTTTGATCCTCCTTTCTCCTTCTTCTTCATCTCCCTCTCCTGTAGCCCCCCCCCCTTAGAATTGTCATGTGTAACCTAGATGAGTGAATCTCAGTGCACCATGGTTTTTTTTCATATAATCAAAATGAAATTCTCACTTAGGTGGGTGTTAGCAGATGAGTGTTTTCTTCATTTTTAAGACCACAAAAGTCAGGAACCATTTTGTGCAACTTCTGGAGAAAGAGCAGAATGAGAAAAGGTACTGCTGTGATGTCAGCATGACTTAAAAAAAATCGAGAAGTGAAAAAAATGAAGTCAATTTGTTTTGAGTACCTGCCCTCCCCCCCATCATTGCAATGCACATAATACATTTTATTGTATTATATTCATTTTTTACACTCACAGCTACACACACACACACACACACACACACACACACACACACGCACACACACACACACACACACACACGCACACACACCTTGCTATTTTAGAACCTAAAATCACCCAGAATCCCAGAATCTCAGGGTTGGAAGGCCCAGCCCTCAGAGACTATCACTGTCCAACTCTTGCCTGAAGAAGATTTCTCTTGAGAGTGTCCCTCACCTGGGGTCCTCCACTGATTTCAGGATCTTCAGTGTGAGAGCACACACTGCCTTCCAAGGCATCCCTTTCCACTTTGTAACAGCTCTATTTTTCCTTCCACTGACCCTAAATTTGCCTCTGGTCCAACTCTGTCCACCACAAGTCCAAACAGAATAAATTGAATTCTTTCACGTGACAGTCATTTCAGCTACTTGAAAATTACTTAAGTCTTTCCTTCTCCATGCTAAACATCTTAGCTTCTTCAGCCATCCTGATTTGGCAGGTTTTTCAAATGTTATCAACAGTTTACTTGTCCTGCTCTGGGTGTTCACTATCTGCTTTTCCTAAATCCTTTTTAAATGATGGAATTAAGAACTGAACCCTATCCTCCAGAAGTGGTCTAAAGAGATAGGACAGTATTATCACTTGCTTTGTTCTGTCTCAATTAACAGACCATCAGATGGCCATGGCTGTTCCAGCTTCTGTGTCCCTGGTCACTAAGCCTGAGCTTTCAGTCCCCTAAGACACACCAGTTTTGTTCATGTGTATTATTGACTAGTTATGCTGCCTTCATCCTGATGCAGTCAAGTTCTCAAAACCCATGGAGAACTTTATATTTATCTTTTGTTCCTTGATGTAGGAAATTAAATGGTAAGAACCAAGATAAGCAGAAACATCAGATTGATCATTAGGATGCAGTGAGTTAGCTCTGTCTGGTGAATATGGGCAATAACAGAGACCCTGGCGAACTGGAAGCCAAGTAGAATCAATCACTAAATCTACTGAGCACTTAGCTTAGCCCTGTGCTACACTTGTGGCAGCTAGCAGATAGAATGTTGGATCTGGAGTCAGAAAGTTGTTTTTTAATCATTTCCATCATGTCCCACTTTTTGTGACCCCATTTGGGGTTTTCCTGGCAAAGATTCTGGAGTAGTTTGCCATTTCCTTCTCTAGCTCGTTTGAGGAAACTGAGGCAAACAGGGTTAAGTGACTCGTCCAGAGTCACACACAGGTAGTGAGTGCCTGAAGAGAGATTTGAACTCAGGTCTTCTTGACTCCAGGCCCAGCACTCTGTTCACTACCACTTAGCTGCCCTCTCAGGAGTCAGGAAGACCTGAGTTCAAATTTGACTTCAGATGCTTAGCTGTATGACCCTAGGAAAGTCAGTAAAGGTCTGTCTGCCTCAGTTTTCTCATCTGTAAAATGTAGATTTTATTAACACCTACTACCTTGGTGAGGACAAAACAAAATAATGTTCATAAAATGCTTTGTAAACCTTAAAGTCGTCCTATATAAAATGTTAGCTGTTTATTGTTGTTATAATTATGGGGAAGACAAGAGAAAACATCCCCTGCCCTTGAGGAGTTCACAGTCTAGATGAGATTCTTTCACATGAAACAATTAAAGAACAGTACAAAATACCCTGTAATTAAAAGCTAAAGCATACACTAAGTACCATTCCCTCATGGCTGCTTTGTTGGACTTTTCTGTTATATGCAGAAAATCATCTTCCTGCAAGAGCAAATCTACTCTGAAACCCCTGAAATCCTCAGTTCCTCCTGTCCCTTGGGTTCCTGCCTCCCTCCAGCGGGAGAGGGTGGAGGGCTCCATCAGAGAGCTCCTCTCAGATGCTCTATTTAAAGAGGAGTCCTTCATCATTTTTCCCTTGGCTGCTGGACTTCTTCATGCCCCTATGCCTGGCCCATCCATAAGCTACAGGGTACCTGTCTTCCCTTCCCTTTCTTCTTCCCTACCCCATTTAAAGCTTTGTTTTATGTGTTGACTTCCCCCATTAGACTGTGAGTTCCTTGAGGGCAAGGACTGTCTTTTGCCTTTCTTTGTATCCTGTGTATGCTTTGTAAACTGCGTGCTTGACATGTAGTAAGTGCTTAATAAATATTTACTGACTCTTGACTAAGTTAGAAAAGGAAAGCAACTAATCTCTCAACCATGAATGAGAGTTCAAGTAGTTCTAATATGAATACTAGTTTTTATAATTATTGTTATTGGAAGTCCCATTTTAAACCCTAGCTTTCCAGTAGCCTGAAGACTCATCCAAGAGGATCCCAAAGAGTAACCAAAATTTTTTTTAAAATTACCTCTCCCCAGTCAGCTGCACTAAAGAAAAACTTGAGTAACTTCAGAATTTTGCTTAGGACCTGGAGGGCATGTTCTTTCTTAGCTGCTGGCTAATTCATGAAGTATAAACTCTTGATATATTTTAAGGGTACACTTAGGGAACCAAATTGGGCACAACATAGTAGAGTGGAATTTTTGGAGACCTCATCTCCCTGGCCAAGGTCCAGAGAGGTCACCTAGGATTTTAGAATTCAAAGAGTCCTAGAGATCACCTTGTCTAATTCATACCTGAATAATAATCCCCTCTATAAAACTCCATCTCCCACAAGTAGTCATCCCACCTCTACATCAATATCTCCAATGATGGAAGCCCATTGTTCCCCCTCCACCCCAGATGGCCCATTCAACTCTTAGGTAGTTCTAATTATTAGGAAGTTTTCTAGGACATCAAGCCTAAATCTTATTTTTTTTTGTAGTACCTTCTTCTCTACTGATTATCTCTAGTTTGTATCTTATTTCTACTTCATTATTATCATCTTATCTTCCTCATTAGACTATGAGCTCCTTGAGAGCAGGAACTGTATTTTCCCTTGCTTTGTATTCCCAGAACTTAGCATAGTGCCTGGCACATAATAGGTACTGAATAATACTTGTTGTCTGACTTGACTTCCCTCTAGTAGTGCGAAGTCTTCCCTCAGGGCCAAAAAGATCAAGTCTAATCCCTTTTCCACTAATATTGGCTCTTCAAATGCTTGAACACAACCATAAGGTGTCCCCTCAGTCTTCTTGAAGGTAAACATCCCTAGCTATTTTTACCTGACAAGTTCAAAGGGCACAAATTTGAGGCCCTTCATTCTGGTTGCCCTTCTCTGGATGTTCCAGCTTATCGCTGTCTCACCTACAATATGACATATAGCCCTCAACATAGTGCCTCAGATGGGATGTGATCAAGAAAGCTACCATCACTTTATTTCTGGAAGCTATGCCTCCCAATTCAGTCTGACATCCCATAAGTGGTACCACTAGTATGTGGCTGGAGGGAACTTGGGGTACTGGGAGCAAGATTCCTTTTAAAACTGAACATCTGGTGTGGTTAACCAAGTTGGGGAAATGAAGACGACATCAGAGAGACCTCTGGGGGGAAAAAAAGCTGCATTTTTAAATTAGCAACATTTCCAATCTAAAACTTTTGACCCTATTAAAAAAAAAAAAAGTGTCCTACTTAACGTCGAGAGATGTTCTTCTTAATAGCGATAGAAACTACATTATTTTAAATGTTGCAAGATCTCCCTCTTGATCAGGAAAGTAGATAGTCTGGGGTTACTCTGTTAACTTTAGAGTATACAATGTGGCACTTATTTTTGTTAAGACATTGATGAGCCCAGGCAAAGGAAACCATCTTTTGTTGAATGAAATTGAAACTTGTCTCGTTTTTTCTCTTTTTTTCTCTTTTTTTTTCTTTTCCTTTTAAATGACTTGTTTATTTACTTTTAATTTACAAGATTTGGTTCCACAATTCACTTGAGTTTCAGATTTTCTCCCCTCCCTTCCCCCCCCACCATGGTGGTGTGCAATCACGTATAGGATCTGCAAATACTTTCACATTGTACAATAGTTTGGTTATATAGAAGGGTTGTAACCAATGAGTGATCACTGGGAAAAGAAAAAAAAAAGTAAAACCAGACATGAAAGAGAACGATAGCGTGTTTTGCTTCAGTCTCCATTTAAACTATAGTCTTTCTATATCTTTCTCTCGAGTTTAGATATCTCCTTCCATCCTGAGGCTTGTAGAGTTGTCTTTAGCTGT